>JAXIVD010008227.1:7500-15000 GCA_036785275.1 Cancer borealis | reverse complement strand
ATGTGTGAGGCTGTCAAGACTTCCTGGCTCTTCCCGCCCCGCCCCGCCCCGCCCCGCCTCGCTCTGCTGCAGACACACGATGAGATGTAAGGAACGAGAAACAGTGACGGATCAGTAATAGTGACGAACAGTTTTATATATTCTTTTTTAGAGGAACCAGAGTAATGAATATAGACATACAGTTAGCTAAGCAATGCCAGGAATCAAAGTTGACTAAAGAAAAAGAAAAGAAAAACTGGCCACCACCACCACCCCAACAACAACAACAACAACAACAACAACAACAACAACAACAACAACAACAACAACAACAACAACAACTACAACAACAACAACACCATCACCAGCCTGGACATGCAGCTGTCACTCACGCATGCACACGCAACACACCTGAAGCCAAACCAAATTCTCTCACCTAGTCTGCCGTTGTCACTGTGGTCTGGCAGCTGCGGCTAAAACACCACCACCACCAACACCACCACCAACACCACCACCACCACCACCACCAACACCACCACCAACACCACCACCACCACCACCACCTGACCCCCTCCCCCCCTCTCGACACCACCACAGTCTAGCAACACTCAACCTCACTCCACTTGACGCCACTCCACCACTCCGCTGTAATCCTCCTTCCACTCCGGTCTCTCCTCCACCAGCTGCCACCAATATGAGGTTGTGACGTGCGTGGGTCCTTGGAGATCACCACCACGCCAGGACGCCCCCTGCCCACGCACCCACGCCCCCCGCCCCCCGCTGCTTGCCTCCCACGACGTGCACCCAAAGCAAAACACGACACTCATGACCCTTGTGCAACGCTGACGAAGGAAGAAGCTGAAGGATTACATAGGATTACATAGGATTACATAGGATTACATAGGATTACATAGGAATGCAAACAGCAACACGCCTCCTGGTCCTTACTTGGCTGTTTGATTTCTTTAACTACAACTTAGATGATTAATTAGCCTGAAGAGAACATTTGGCAAGAGTCAAATATTTCCCCTCAAGCAGTTAGGTCGTGCAACTTGTGCCACGCAGCTTAACGGACAATGGACAAATTACTTCATCAAGTCACGTGCGTCTCAATGAAGGTACTGGAGAGCCATTAGTGCGGCGGCGACGAGCTGCACCTCAACCAAACCATTTGTCTGCCTCCAGTGCTTCAAGGTGACTCTAATTAAAGGCGAGAAGTAACCTCAGTCTTGCATTAATGACGAGAAATGAGAGTTGTCATCACCGTGCATTGTCCTGTAAGCACGGGCGTCAGGTGGTGGGCGGCGGCGCGGTGCGGGGGTAGCAGCAGCAGCAGCAGCAGCAGCAGCAGCAGCAGCAGCAGCAGCAGCAGCAAAGATGGCCATCAGCGTCAAGAGTGTCGTCACCGAGTTCAAGTCTTACATCGCCGACATACATTCCTGATGCCTCCACCTCAACAAAAACATTCCAACATGAAGGTAAATCTCGTTTTAGTAGTCAATGCATAAACAAAAATAATAAATGTTGCTTCTGGTGACAGGTAGCGGTGAGAGGGTGAGTGGGTGAGTGGGTGAGTGGGTGGGTGAGTGGGTGGGTGGGTGGATGGGTGGGCTGGAGTATGCGGCGTCGTGCTGGCTGTGTGACGTTCACTCTCTCCGCGGTGCATGAGGCGTCACCTTTAGTAAGCTTTTATAGCACTGATGAATAATATTGTAGTTTTGTTATGCATGGTGAGGCAAAGTGTTACTACTGTCTCCAAGGTAAGTGGTGACGCGTTACTCTCCAGTGTTACAGTGAGGAGACTCAACACGTCATTAGTGCCGCGGCAGCTGCTGCACCGCCCGGGGGGAAAGGGGAAGGGGAAGGGGAAGGGGAAGGGGAAGGGGAAGGGGAAGGGGAGGAGGAGAGCACACACCACATAGCCTTAGAAAAAAAAAACAGTACCATGGAAATATTGATGTAAATGAGTACATCTCTATATTGGCATTTCCTTGTTAATGAAAACTAATGACTGAAATAATATTACTGTAAGCGAAACACAAAGCACCACCAACACACACACACACACACACACACACACACACACACACACACACACACACACACACACACACACACACACACACACACACACACTGCACGGCACGCAGAAACACCTCTTCCATTTCATTGTACATCACAAATCCGTGTCGGGTGTCACTCCAGTAGCGATAACTTACATAACTTCAATAATAACTCATATTTACAAGTATAAATATGACGTTGAACATCCCTTAAGTGTGCAGTGGAAGGAGAGAACCAGGGAGGCGGGAAGGGAAGGGGGCGTAGCGGGGTGGGCGTGGGTATCGAAGCGCCCTTCAGCCTTATTAAAGAGGCGCAACACTGCACTCACGCACCTCCAAACCTTCCCTTACCCGGGCAGGTGCAGGGTTGAGCTACACTTATAATCACCTTCCAGGGGCGCGGCGAGGACTGAATCAAAGGCAACGAGACCATTTAGCGGGCGGTCCACCCACTACTACGTGACCCGCGCCCACACCCACACCTGTCCCACACACCTGGAGCCACACACCCACACACCTTATTAGTACAGGTAAGTACAGCAACCTTCCTAATAAGACACCTGCTTGTACTACTCTCAACGCAAGTATGTACAAGGGAAATCTTGAGAGGCACCTGGCGGCCTGTTTTAATACTGAGGCTGCTGCTGCTGCTGCTGCTGCCGGTGCCACCCTGGACAAGATAAGTGGCACTGTTGGTGGCACTGTTATACTCTTGTTGTAGGTGTGCCAGGAGAAGCTCGACTGGTAATCCACGAGAGAGATTCAATTCAACCAGGAAGCTTAACTCTCCAAGACATGAGATGAAGCCTTTTGAAATGTACTCAAGGTGTGTGTGTGTGTGTGTGTGTGTGTGTGTGTGTGTGTGTGTGTGTGTGTGTGTGTGTGTGTGTGTGTGTGTGTGTGTGTGTGTGTGTGTGTGTCGCCAATAAAACATCTCCTTCGCGAGGGTCATCTGGGAACACAAAGACTTTCCACCTTTCCAGAATCACCAACCCTTGCAGTTAGTCTTTTATTCTTAGGGAGGAAGGTGGTGGGCTGACAATGGCCGTTATTGCTGTAGTAGTAGTGGTGGTGGTGGTGGTGGTGGTGGTGGTGGTGGTGGTGGAGGTGGTGGTGGTGGTGGTGGTGGTGGTACTACGGTGGTGGTGGTGGTGGTGGTGGAGAAAACAATATGTGAAGGTAGGAAGCAGGATTCGAGGTTATTATTTTCACATTATTCTTCAATGTATCATCAGCTGTGTAGACGAGACGGTGGTGAATCCTTTCCAATCTTTAGCATGAAGGATTATTTCACACCTGTTATTATAAATATTGAAATGTTTCGGTTTTGTTCTCGCGGAAAGGCAGGACAGGGAATGGACAGGAAATGGCGGCTGATAGAAAATATAAAAAACGACGAAGCGCAATGTATTTTGTCCAATTAAAAATAGATCAGGTGGTGTAAATAATATGATGCTTCACTAGTTCTTCTGCGTCTCCCTTCCCCCAACATGCACCAAGCCACGACAACATGTGCAACAATATATATATTTTTCCCCCTCCTCGTCTTTTCTTTTTCCCCAGGCAGGCACAAGGGTAGTTAGTTTTGCTGCAGAATTCGCCAATCAAATCTTCACTAAAACATTGAACCTTAGACGACGCTTGGCAGTATTTTATCTCACCTTCTCATTTCTCTAACACACATTCAATGCCTACAATTAACTTATTTTTCTTAACATTCCCCCCCCCCACACACACACATACGTATTTTTCACACCGTGCTCACTGCAAAACCTTTCATTACACCCACACACACCTGCCTACACCTGTAACTCGAGGCTCAGGTAGGCAGAAGGTGTAATTATAAAGCTGCATGACCTTTAGAGAGGAAACGAAAAATATAGAGGTGAGATTACAGAGCCAAACCTTCCTCCGCTTGATTTACCGCGGGAGAAAGTCAGGCGCCTTGCACTACGCCTGTTACTACTGCGAGGTGGCGGTGGTGGTGGTGGTGGTGGTCGATGTCTCCAGAGTATTATATATAATTCATATCTTTGTCCTTCCTTTTTGTGTATAATCATAGTGCTTGTTAGGGGTTATTGAAGTGATGTGGGTATAAAATATTAAATGCGTGAATGGCGAATGGTGGAATGGAAGCTGCGTCATTAGAGAGATAAGAGAAAGGAATAAAAAAAAAAAAGAAGAAAAAAAAAACAATATCTAAAACTATACGGTAATATGAACTGCTTTGTGGAGCTTAACTGATCTAAATTCACGCCATGATCATTATGTGAGTATTAACAGGAAATGATAAAATGCAAAAACACACGCTGGGGGTTTCAATTGATAAGTCTTACATCTCTCTCTCTCTCTCTCTCTCTCTCTCTCTCTCTCTCTCTCTCTCTCTCTCTCTCTCTCTCTCTCTCTCTCTCTCTCTCTCTCTCTCTGTTTCATCAGTTATCATTTACATTGCAGACGAGTTCATTTTCGTCCTTTTTCCCACCTGCTGCCAAAGCCTTGCATGGCTGACTCCTTGTCCGAGTGTAGATTAACTCAGAACACAACCTTTACTATCTTGAAAATGGTACTTCTTTTTGCTCCTTCCCTCCCCTGCGGTGCGATCAGGTAAGAGGCTTGACAACATGCAGGTGGGACGGATATAAGACAATTCAGGTGTTGGCGGTAGTCGAACAAGGGTCTGATAAACAGTACTACTTAGCCTTAATGAGACTGCTATCCCCTCATTAATCACTAAACGGTCTTGTGATGGTGACGGCTGTGTGTGTGTGTGTGTGTGTGTGTGTGTGTGTGTGTGTGTGTGTGTGTGTGTGTGTGTGTGTGTGTGTGTGTGTGTGTGTGTGTGTGTGTGTGTGTGTGTGTGTGTGTGTGTGTGTGTGTGTGTGTGTGTGTGTTATCTGCACCTCTCACACTATTGGTCAAACTATATAAAAAGTCAGCAAGTGTTTCGTTTCTCAGGTAACAAACGAAGCATTTAACATTTTTTTTATTATTATTAGCATCGGGATTACGTACGAAACAATGAAGGATAATTTTTTTTTTTTATCTCTAAGTGTCATTTTTCTTATAGACAACACATCATTTTCCACTTAAATGATGCTGCTTTCCACCTCACTCCACATTCACAGTTAATTCTCTTCAATATTCGTAATCATTTCCCTTCCACATGAGGTTTCCCTTTCTCAACCCACTGGAGTCAAGAGGAAGTTTGTCGTTTTGATCTAACTTTTTGACATTTAATTCCAAACACCAGTCACAGATATAATTCATGTGTCTCATTATTTTATTGATTAGACTTTAACGTGCAGGTTATATACACGCTTTGTCTCCCCTCACTCCCTCACTCCCTCACTCACTCACTCACTCACTCACTCACTCTCACTTATTCCTTTTCAACGCTACGATGCTCACTTGTTCTTTCTTTAATGTTATGCTGATGCTCTAAGCTTCTTTCCTTCTTTCCTTCTTTCCTTCCTTCACTGTTCGCTTCCTCACCCTCACGCCTCACTGCACTCACTCATCCCTCTGTACGTACATTCAGATCAGTTTGTTTCCTCTCGTGTTCATGAAGCAAAGAACGTTTTCACAATGTGTATATAACTTTTTTTTATATAATCCTTTTGGTTGATGAAGCGAAGAACATTAACAATATATAGAACTTTTTTTTTTTTTAATATTTTTTTTGTCATATGTAAATTCAATATAAGTTCGCCCGGACAGTATTTTCCCTTCTATTATTTTGTTCTTTAAATATTCTTGTTAAAATAAATAGCGATAAAGAGATTAAGACACAAAGAGAGAGAGAGAGACAGACAAAGAGAGAGAGAGAGAGAGAGAGAAAAATAAAGAGAGATACAAATAACCAGCCCGAAGCAACCCCTGGAGTGTCTCGGAGCTTCGAAACTTTACTCTCGACTCACAGCTTTCACATCACAATCTGGGAAGTGTGTGAAGCCTTGGGGGTTGGTCACTCACTCCCTCATTCCTTCTTCCTCTGGGTGTGTTGCGCCATTCTCTTCCTAACACAAACGACTTAATTTAGCGAGACTCCTCCCTCCCATCCCTCCCTCACCTCCCTTCAGCCTCTCTCCTCCCTCCCTCCCTCCCTCCCGCCCGCCCTTCAGAAGACTGCCGTAAGACAAGGAACACTTAACAGTCACCAAACAGACTGCTTATACATGCTAGACGGTCATTTAACATCGCCTGAAGAGGTTCTGTGTCGCCACCATCACCACCACCACCACCACCACTACCATCACCACCACCACCATCACCACCACTACCACCACCACCACCACCTGTTTATACCTTGCTCGTCACACTCACTGGCCTTTTAGTGTTATATATGACGGTGTTACGTTAAAATAGACGATAGGAATATGATTTAGTAGAAAAGGTTAGTTATGTAAGGTTAGGTTTTGTTTTTTTAATGGTGTAGAGTGGTTGATTTTGATGTTTTTTTTGTGGTATCTCTCGTGTGTGTGTGTGTGTGTGTGTGTGTGTGTGTGTGTGTGTGTGTGTGTGTGTGTGTGTGTGTGTGTGTGTGTGTGTGTGTGTGTGTGTGTGTGTGTGTGTGTGTCTGGACTCATTATGTTAACACTCGTACAAAGCCTTGGAAACATGCTGGGCTCAAGTCTTCCATGCCTGGCTGACTGGATGCTGCAAGACACTATGGAAGGTTAGGTCTGTCTGGTGATGAATGAGTGCAAGTTGACAGACAAGCATAGACATAAACATAGACTCAGACATAGACTCAGACATAGGCATAAGAGGGACTGAAGTAAGCTGTCTGAGATCTTAAGTCTGTCTGTTAAAGAATATGTTTGATGTTTTAAGAAAGATTTTTACAAAGGAGTGAATTTAAGTGACTCTTTGGGAAAAAATGAGTTGCAACGCGTCACAGAATATAAAGTAATACACACGCACACGCACACGCACACACACACGCACACACACACACCCACACACACACACACACACACACACACACACACACTTCCACAACTATATTTCCTCCACAGTTCAGTTCAGTTCAATGCTTTCCATCTGTTCCTCTGTGTGTACCAGCAGCCGTGTTTTTACTTTTGCTTTGATGTGTGTATTTGTGTGAAGGAAAGAAGTGAGAGATAGGTGATGTATGCGAAGTGAAGGCAACACACACACACACACACACACACACACACACACACACACACACACACACACACACACACACACACACACACACACACACACACACGTACGGACTTGCACCAACGTATAGTCATTGAGTCCACGTGTGTTTGACCGACCCTGAGGCACTGGGAGACACCAGCCAGCGGACTCGTGGAAAAGATAAAGAAAGTCATTATTTTTTTTAGAACGTCGCCTGAATGAACACACCCAAAAAAATAATAATAAAAAAGAATGATAATAATAAAAGAAATAAGAAAGTTGTTAGACAGATGACCTTTTTTTTTTC
>JAXIVD010008226.1:10000-18079 GCA_036785275.1 Cancer borealis | reverse complement strand
CCCTTCACCTCCTTCCCTCAACGCCGGATATTCACGAAGAAGAGCGGTAATGGCGAACATATGATGATAAAAACGAGGAATGGCATAAGGAGTCTCGTATAAATATATTGATGGCTTCTAAATCAGACATAGCAGTGTAAGCCATCAAAGTGGGGCGGAAGGGACACACTCCGGCCTACAGTTAGGCTGAAAATAAATAATACAAGTAAACGAACACACTCTGGGACGCTCATATATAAAGTCGACTTTAGACCATAAATTTGAGATGGCATTGAAAAGTCAGGCTGTCCAGTGACCTCCGGCGCCTCGGGGCTTCCTTTGGGGGCTAAAATATGGATGGTCCCTGGAAGCTATAATATTTCCCCTTTATTCCAGATGCTGTCCATGTAGGGGAGGGATCCAGCAGCGGCAGTAATGGACGCTGTGCAGCCCACGCGACTCCTGATGTCCGCGCCGCCCTCTCGCTACTTTTACCAATATTACTTGTCCGACGCTAAGACTTCTTAAGATATTATTTGCTGCGTTTCCGAGTCCTTCACGCTGAGGTGCTCTGAGGAAGGCGCTGTGGGTGCTCGGTGACGTGGGTGCGGCCAGGGGCAATGTGGTCCCGGCGCGTGTCATCGTACATGAGGCAGGCGGGACGACCCTCCGGGGAAGGGGGACGGGGACGGTGGCCTTCAATACAACACTAGCGACTAGGCCTAAAAATCAATACCTATTCTCGTAGATAGCCTCCCCAATGATCGAACGGCCATTTTTATAGGCCTAGGGAGATACAAAATGGCGACTTTTTATGTATGAGATAGTTACTGTTACATTTTGCTGAAGCTGGAGCGACTCTGAAGTGGGTGAGACTCCCTTTCTCTCCCTCCCGACGAGAGGAGGGAGCTGCGAGGCCACCATTGTCCAGGCGGAGAGTCCCTTGGCCGTCTGCGATGTTCTGGCGTCCACTAAGACTTGACTCGCCTCAAAAAATTATTCCACCTTCTGTCTTGCTCCTGACGGGCGAGAGGCGACTTCACCCAAACCTTACTCCGGGCTACTACTTGTTCATTCCCTTTTGAGTCCACATAAAAGCAACAGAGACGTTAGAGGAAAAGACTTATCGTACTGCGTTAGACCAGTAGGATCACTCTTGTCCTGCGATCCTCCTGTTGTCTTTCCTTTGGTGTTCCAGCTGCTTTGTGCTTCTGTCTCTGATGTCCAAGTGAACCTGCTTATATTTTACCTTGGCTGTCCTCGCGCCTGTGTTCTTCTGGCTGTAATGTCTGTTCCCTTGACCCTTCCAGCCCTCCCTGCCCTGGGTGGCCTGGTGACAATGTTATGGTGTTTTGTGAACCCTGTGCATTGTATTTTGCGTTGAGGTGAAACGGTGCATTTATAAATAATAATACACACACACACACACACACACACACACACACACACACACACACACACACACACACACACACACACACACACACACACACACACACACACCCGCACACACACACACACACACACACACACACACACACACACACACACACACACACACACACACACACACACACACACACACACACACACACACACACACACACACACACACACACACATTTACTCCACACACTCATGCACATCATTTAATGGACTCGCCGTGAAGGGAAGTGTTCGCTGAGTCTTTCATCTCAGGAAGAGTAAAGTTTTCTGCATGACGCCCGCGAGTCCAAGGTGAGTGTTGGACTCTTTACCTCCCCCTGCTGCCTCACCTCCCCTTGCTGCCTCACCTCCCCCCTGCTGCCTCATCTCCCCCCTGCTGCCTCATCTCCCCCTGCTGCCTCACCTTCCCCCTGCTGCCTCACCTCCCCTTGCCTACCCTCGCTCCCTTAAACGCAACACTACCACTGACTTAACGCGGGAAATAATGCCTCATAGGAATACTTGATGGACTTGTATACGTTACGGACTTGCTATTATGCTACACTCTCGCCAAGTTATACATATATACATAGCCTTTGACGTAACCCTTTTTTTGTGCTATATATATCTGACGTGGTTCTACAAATTAGATCTGAAGAAGAAAGGAGCTTCAAAAACATTTTCTCAAAGGCGCGGCTCTTGATTGAAGTTGAATCTCCAAATGCGATTGACTCTTGTGTCGTCCCCGAGAGCAAAGATGCGACAATTGTTTTCTATCGCCAGTCTTTGTCTTGTTTTTGAACCATTGCCTTGACTCCACCTTCCCACGGCGCCAGCGCGAAAATATTCCCTTGTGATAAATATTGTGCAGGGCGCGAAGACCAGCACAGGGCGTCTTGGAAGGAGGAGGAGGAGAAGATGGAGTAGGAGGAGGAGTAGGAGGAGGAGGAGGAGGAGGAGGAGTAGGCTCAGGTCACTAGACGCACCTTTGTACTCTCTTTGTTGATGTCTGAAGTTTTTTCCTTTTACCTTCAGAACCTTTTGTGTAGCTCCTCCGATTACCACTTGGCTTTTGCTTCCTTCAAGGGCTCGGGACAGTGGCCAAAATGTGAGGCTGAACATGTCACTCCGACCGAGATTTGTGGGGAAAAAAATAACACGTATTCGTTTTTTGTTTTCCCTTCAGTGAGTACATGCCATAAAATTTAATGAGAGAGAAAGAGAGAGAGAGAGAGAGAGAGAGAGAGAGAGAGAGAGAGAGAGAGAGAGAGAGAGAGAGAGAGAGAGAGAGAGAGAGAGAGAGAGAGAGAGAGAGAAAGAGAGAGAGAGAGAGAGAGAGAGAGAGAGAGAGAGAGAGAGAGAGAGAGAGAGAGAGAGAGAGAGAGACTGAAAAACATTGTAAAGAAAAAAAAAAACCTATCTTGGAACGTATCCCAAACAAGGCTTATTACCCGAGAAAATGGAGGAAATTGTCGTGAAAATCCCTTGACTTTGTGTCGCTGCTCCACGTGAGGGCAGAGTACCCGCCGCCCGCCCCTCGCCGCTGCTCATCGTCTTTGGCGTGAAATAACTCATTAACAGCGGGCTCACCTTCGTCAGGCCTCCGTCACTAAGCTTTCCTAGGCTTAGAGAGAGAGAGAGAGAGAGAGAGAGAGAGAGAGAGAGAGAGAGAGAGAGAGAGAGAGAGAGAGAGAGAGAGAGAGAGAGAGAGCTGGAGGATCTTCGAAGTTACGATTGTTATCAGAACGTTACAGTAATTTGGCCAATCTTGCCTGCCGTCAACGGGAAGGTGAAGGTGGTGACTGGGCAACACCGAATATTTTTCCTCAGATGTTTTGCTTGAAGAATTCTCACAAAGGTGCACCGTAACACATCATCCCGTCGTCTGCTCTCTTCACGGAACTCAAAACACGTAATGAGGCAATTAATACTTCATGTAATTATTCATATATCATTTTGTTCTTATTTACTTAGTGTGTGTTTTTAAGCGTATAACTGACATGAAAAAAAATGTTAGAAGAATATTTATCTAGGTGTTCAAAGCGTGTCATTTACCTGCAGTACACAAGGACAATAACAGCCTTAAAAAATTTTTCCTAGATAGGGCCAAGCGCGTCGCCTACTACCACACCATCACCGCCTCCTCTTCCGTCCACCGCCGCCGCTCCCGCCCGCCGCCTCTACGCCCGTCCTTACCGTCCTAATTTTTACTGCTTCCTGGGTAGCCATGAACACCTCCACGCGTCGGGTGCCAACACGAAAAGTTTCTCCGAACACGTGTGCATAATCTTAAAATTTTTGCTGCTCTAAAAACTTTGTTAAACGATAAAAAGAAGTTAATTATAGTTAATAATTTACAGGTAACACTGATAATTATCACCGTCTCGCCGCTGACATAATGAAGTGATGCCAACATTTCGGAAGAAGAATCTGACGTGAAAAGAAGTTTATCATTAAGAAAGAGAGTTTCCAGTAAAGTTTAGTTAGCATTATATAAAGTTTGGTCTCCGGTGGACGTGTCGGGCAAGGTCAGGTCAACGTGCCGCTTAATTGTAAGGCGGTGTTGGAGGCGTCCCGCTCTGGCTTCCTTTTGTAATTAGCATTCATAAATTATGGACTTTTTCACTTATGTACACTCAGGCGGGAGAGAAAGAGTGAAATGAACGCTACGGAAAGAAAGGCTTTTGTCTCATTACTGAGGTGTTTGTCTTATATATATGATGAGTGAAAAATAAAGCTTGTGTTTAAACGTACGAAGGAAATGAGGTAAGCGAGGAAGAGGAGGAGGAGGAGGAAGAAGGAGGAAAGCGGCGGGAAGAAGCACGGCGGCCGCTATGATTTAGAACCCGGACGAAGAGCAGCGGACGCCTCCTTGAAAAAAACTTATTAGGTTGTTAAGAAAGCTTCCACACCAGACTGATTACTGACACCGAGCGCGGCTGCCGGGGGGACATTATCACCCTCACGACCTTCCCACCGAGGGACTTTTCATTGCATTTTTATGAGGAGTTCAGTGCAGGTATTAATTAGTGACGGCACGGACAGGTGGCCGCTGCGGGACGGGACACCATTTTTTTTTGTTTTTTTTACTCTCCATATACCTGGCGTCATTGAGGTGAAGAAAAAAAAACTGGAACGTGATTAAAATTAGTATTTGATTAATCGGTATCTATTGAAAGAGAAAGAGGACTTGATTAGATGGCTATTAATTCGATTAGGATATTGAATGTAGATTTGTTGAAGACAGAGCGTTTGTTTTGTTGTTATTATCATCACTATTATTGTTACTATTATTATTACTATTATTTCTATCATTATTATTATTTTTGCTATCATTATTACTATTATTATTATCATTACTAGCATATCATTTCCATTACTATCTTTACTAATATCATCACTATACACGTAGACTCACTTCACCGTTCAGTAACTTTGCTGTTCCTGACATTTATAATAATCTTCACCGCGCATCTTTTATCAACCCGTTAATATACAAGCTAGAAAAATAAATCTAAAAAAAAGTTGCTGTGAGAGTGGAGGAGGGACGCCACAGACACCACTTCATCACCTCCAGACGAGCAGCGAACTTGTGTAACTTAGCTGACGGCACCGAGTATCCTTAGGCGGCGGCGGTGACGGTGGCGGAGGAGTCGGCGGCGGCGGCGGCGGCGACGGAGACAGGCGGTAGCGGCGGCGGGCAAGTCACAGAGTTATAAACACACACAATTCTACCGTAAATATATGATACAAAAATTAGAAAAAAAAATGGAAAATAATACAAGTAGACAGTTAAGTTTTTATGTGAAAATTAAACGCAATAAAGGAAATTAATTAAGCAAAAGATTAGCTATGAAAATACCGATTCAGTCTGGAAAAAAAAGAGATAAAGAAAAAAATAATAAACAGCGTATGCGAAACGGAGGAAAAATAACGATGGAATAAATTACATAAACAATGAGAGAGAGAGAGAGAGAGAGAGAGAGAGAGAGAGAGAGAGAGAGAGAGAGAGAGAGAGAGAGAGAGAGAGAGAGAGAGAGAGAGAGAGAGAGAGAGAGAGAGAGAGAGAGAGAGAGAGAGAGAGAGAGAGAGAGAGAGAGAGAGAGAGAGAAAAAAAAAGAGAAAAAAAAGAATGTAAGGGTGACGCGGGTAAGTGGCTGGGAAGGAGTTGCCAAGTTGTTAATTAGAAACCATACCGACACTGAAGAATTTCCGTTTTTTTCCTCTTTCTCGCTTTTTTTTTTTTATGCAACCGATAAGCGCCCGTCTTTATTAAGTGGCTGCTCGGGGTGGCTTAAAGAGAGGTACTGTGTGGTGGAGGGAGGAGAGGGAAAGGAGGGGAGGGAGAGAGAGGAGGAGGAGAGAAAAGAAGGGGAGAGAAGGTACTGAAATGGATTATAACATTGTCTTGGTCCTTCGTGTCTGGCAGAGTTTTCATGAGTGTTTGGGGTGAAGAGGAGGAGGAGGAGGAGGAGGAGAAGGAGTGTTTATAAGTGTGTGTGTGTGTGTGTGTGTGTGTGTGTGTGTGTGTGTGTGTGTGTGTGTGTGTGTGTGTGTGTGTGTGTGTGTGTGTGTGTGTTTTGTGTATTTTTTTTTATGTGTGTGTGTGTGTGTGTGTGTGTGTGTGTGTGTGTGTGTGTGTGTGTGTGTGTGTGTGTGTGTGTGTGTGTGTGTGTGTATGTGTGTGTGTGTGTGTTTTGTGTATGTTTTTTATGCGTGTGTGTGTGTGTGTGTGTGTGTGTGTGTGTGTGTGTGTGTGTGTGTGTGTGTGTGTGTGTCTACTTTACGAAACAATATAAAACTGAAGGACACAAGATAATACACTCCTGATGTTCACCGGTCCTGTTTTTTTTTATATCTGTGAATTTTGTTGGTTAATTGTATCTTTAGAGAGTTCCCACGTAAAATGCAGCTTTCGGGCGTTGTTTATTGAGCATGGGAGAGAAAAAATGAATAAAAAGAATTAAGTTACCTTCCGCTGGCTTAGGGTCGCCGCGTACAAATATCATGTTGTTACTGAAATTTACGTTTTAACACCCCCAAACTCATTTCATTTAGGCGCTGGCATTAGTTCTCGTTAGCTGGCCCTGCAACCATTATAAACAACTTGCACTGAATAGCGTTTATTACAATAGAGTACCTGTGAAAAAAGGTGTTCATATTACGTGATTGATACTCCGTTCTTTAAGGTGAGGCGGCGGCCGGCAGCTACCATGACGTGCTGCACTCCAGCCGTCAGGAGGACAGTGGCGCTACAAAGGGCTTAGGGCAGTCGACGCCGGATCATTGATGGTCAACAAAGAGCTGGAGTTGTGGACAAGAGTGGCGGCGGCTGGTCAGCGACGCCCGCCTGCTCTCAATGGGTTGAGCCGCGGACAAGAGACCGGTTCGGTTTTTGTATGTACCGAGAACACTGCCGGCCTTAGCGTTCTCGAGTGTCCGGCGCACACTTAGGTCATTGATCAGGGCGTCGGCTGTGTCCGGCCTGGTGACTTCCTGATAATATACTATAGCGGTCAGAAGGGCGGTAACAAAATGACAGTTTTATGAATTATGAGGAAGATAAATTTCATACGCGCAGTTAAGAAGTCTTTCATCACTTCTTATTCCTGTGAAAAAAATACCAATAAAAGAAAAAAGTCTGAACCAAATTCCTGCAAACCCCAAGAAAATCTATAAAGCTGTTTCGGGGTAAAAATAATTTGAATTAATGGCTTGCATCGCAGCTCCAATGAAATGCTCAATTAAATCAGCCCAATGAAAGCCGGAGGAGGGTTGTGAATAGCTTCGGCGCGAGAAGGCCAGCCTCTTTTGAAGGGCAAGGCAGGAGAGTGACCAGAGAGTCGCGCCTCAATGCCCCTTCGCCCGCCACCCTTCACCACCACCGCCTCAGTTTTTGCTCTACCAGGACGACCACTGAATAGCCAATGCGGTTGACGTGTGGCGGACCCGGATTCACATGCTAAGAGATGCAATTGAATTAAAGCGGCAAATAATCGCGTGGACACTGGTTATTGTAACTTGATAATGGTAACTGGAGTTGAACACACAGAGGAAAGGGGAGGAGGCGGATCTTGACGTGTGGCGGGCGGTCGGAGATAACTGACCAGCCTTACAAAGGTCTCCTCGGCTTGGCCTGCATAATGGTGGTGGCAATGCAGGTTGACATTTATGTTATTCAATGGCCACACGGACGAGGAATGGATTGAGGGCCATCAGGGGCGGTGAATGCAGGTGGAATGTTTATGCAGTGGTCAGCACGTGGCGGAGGGGGACCTTCTTAGAGAGCGACACGCAGGTACTCGAGTTGTTGGTGCAATGGACACGACGCGCTCCTGAATAGTGAATGCAGGGCGTGTGTAGATGTGTGCTTTTTTCCCTCACTCTTATTTCGGTTGCGGGTCAGGTGTTGAGGTGTTCTTGAGGGGCGTCCGTTGTATAGTTGGTTTGTGAATGTTGTTTGTTGACTGGGTGACGGTGCAGGTTCTCGCCTCACCTCAGTTTTGACTCTTTACTTTGTTACACTGCCAAGACGGATTCACCATAAATTAAAGGTGATAGCCATTTATTAATCACTTTTTCCATTTCTTCCTTTAAATGATGAGCGGAGATGATCGTTATGACTTAAGATTTATTAGATTCATGTATTGATTGTTTAATATCACAGTTCATGTA
>JAXIVD010008226.1:0-2500 GCA_036785275.1 Cancer borealis | reverse complement strand
TATTTACCCATGCAAGAAAAAAACATGACATTGCTCCCTTGCACCTTACTCTTTATTTTGGTGGGAAGGGACATGAAAGAGTGGGAGAGGGAGTGGGAGAGGGAGTGGGAGAGGGAGGAAGAAAAAATAACTTCTGGAGATTTCACCATTTTTTCATCGCCTCATGAAAATAGAATGCCGTGAATGTCTATTATATAACCAGCAGCAAAAGTTTTCCCGCGAAGAATCTGAGAGAGAGAGAGAGAGAGAGAGAGAGAGAGAGAGAGAGAGAGAGAGAGAGAGAGAGAGAGAGAGAGAGAGAGAGAGAGAGAGAGAGAGAGAGAGAGAGAGAGAGAGAGAGAGAGAGAGAGAGAGAGATAGGTGGGGGCGAGAAAAGGGAGGGGAGATGATGAGGAAGTAAGCGTTTCAGAAGTTCGTCCCTCTCTCTCTCTCTCTCTCTCTCTCTCTCTCTCTCTCTCTCTCTCTCTCTCTCTCTCTCTCTCTCTCTCTCTCTCTCTCTCTCTCTCTCTCTCTCTCTCTCTCTCTCTCTCTCTCTCTCTCTCTCTCTCTCTCTCTCTCTCTCTCTCTCACCAAAGGTCTCCGTCAGGCCGCCAAAACATTCCAAACTCCAGAAAGCTTGCAAATATGAAAGGGTTAACGTAGAACTATTTCATAATTCAATAAGACACACTGAGGATGCATAAAAAAGAGAGAAAGAAAAAAAAAGGGCGGGAAGGACGAGTTCAAAAAAATACTGTCGAAAAGTTTTAATGAAAAGGTATCGGTTGGTTTACCAGAGTGAAGTATCATCAGCCGGCCTGCTGCTGCTGCTGCTGCTGCTGGTGGTGGTAGTGGTGGTAGTGTAGTGGGGACGGTGGTGATGGTGGTGGTGGTGGTATGTGTATGATGATAGTGCGATGTGGTGGTGTGAGTACAGTGACGACCCAACCACACCACACACACACTCATCACATCCATACACACATTCTCATCTCTCGAAATTATGCATCTCTCACTCACATCTCCTTTCGCGGCATCAAAGCACTTCAAGGAGAGAAGGACTTAACGTGACGCGGACGGGTCTTCCCTTTCCTGCCCAGTGACCAGCTTTGTTCTAATGTTCCTTTCCCCGTCAGCCTTACATCTCTCGTTCGTTTGTCGGGAGCGGTGTGGGGCATGGCAAGGCAGACCGTCTTTGTTAACTTCAGTGTGAATTCAGTAGGGATTTTGTAGTGTCTGTTTCCAGGTACTAGAGGGCTCTGGGGAGGCTCTGGTGCAGTAGGATCCGAGTGAGCTGTGAACGAAGGCTAAGACGGCTGTAGTTATATTCTAGGAAGCTCTGATGAAGCTCTCTTAGGCAGTGAAGGATGTTGTCTGTGTTGTGATGGAAAGTAGCAGATCATAAGGGGGATGTGAGTGATCTGTGGCGGGGTGTGTGAGGGGCTGTGCATTAGGGGTGTTACAGTAGCGGGATATTTGTGCTGAGCGGGCTGTGGCGGTTCTCACCATTGTGTCCCCTCGGTCGCCTTCCCTCGGCCCGGTGCTTCCTTCTACCTCCACCTGAGCCCCAGTGTTGCCAGCACCTCCGCATGGTGTCTCTGCCCCCTTGATTAAAGCAGAAACACTCCTCTGGCAAATAGTTCTGAGCTAATCGTCTTTTTTGATACAATCTCATGTTGGTTTTTGCTTTAAAGGTTTGGCAAGGGCTCCAGGGAAGGTGTGTCCTCGTGTTGAAGGTCCGGGTCTTCGCCTCGTTGGTAAAACTGATAATCCGGCAGTTTCTTTGTGACTCCCCGAAAGAGTGATCCTAAAATTGGATTAATTTCAAAGGGGGATGATAAGCAGTAGTTATAATCCTGCGTCTATGCAAACAGTGGTGAGGAAGTTATAGTTATGTTTGGTGGGGAGCAAAGGAGCATGTCTTAGTACCACTGTATTTTTAGGTCTTATTGAAGCTAAGTGGAAAACGCAAAAATTGATCTGTTGATTTATCATTTTTTCTCTTTCTTTCTTTCTTTCTTTCTTTCTCTCACCATAGTTCCCACAGGCAGCCATCCACCTGGCAAGGTATTCGGAGTGACCGTAAGGACGCCTAATTACGGGCGGCGGCTGGCAGGTGGGCGGCACAAAGGGTTGTGTCTACCGGGAGGGAATCATACCCAGTTTTTTTCCTTTCATTCTTCCTTCAAATCCAGAGCCTTTTGTGGGCATCAAAGTTTACCTTTGTCCCCTGGAGGCATAAATTAGGATATATGCACAATAATTCTGTACCCATATATCTGTGTCTATCTATCTGTATATCTATCTATTTATCTGTCTATTTATCTGTTTATCTATCTATCTATCTATCTATCTATCTATCTATCTATCTATCTATCTATCTATCTATCTATCTATCTATTGAACTAGAGAAGAAAAAAAAGAAAGAGAGAGAGAGATGCACACCGACAAACAAAAAAAAACAAAGAAACCAAAAGATAGATAGACAAAAAGATAAAACGTCTAAGATGAAGCATGCTAT
>JAXIVD010008225.1:0-18080 GCA_036785275.1 Cancer borealis | reverse complement strand
TAATAAGTAGTAGTAGTAGTAGTAGTAGTAGTAGTAGTAATAGTAATAGTAGTAGTAGTAGTAGTAGTGGTAGTAGTAGTAGTAGTAGTAGTAGTAGTAGTAGTAGAAGACTCAGTGTTACATACAAATTGAATTATCTCACTAACACCATCACATTTAAAACAAACATCACGAATTCTCTTAAACACCTTTCCCTCCTGACACACTTACAATTTATCGCGCGTACCGCCTCCCCCAGGTGTCCCAGGTACGCCTTCTATATCAGGTGACGCCGACAAAATTATATAAGGTGCTGTCAGGAAGGTGATGGGCGGCGGCGTTTACCGGAACATCGTTTAGCAACCTCACGCCACACCTGCGACCTGAAGGCACGTGTGGAGAAACGCTAGTAGGAGGCACGTGAGAGAGAGAGAGAGAGAGAGAGAGAGAGAGAGAGAGAGAGAGAGAGAGAGAGAGAGAGAGAGAGAGAGAGAGAGAATATGTAGAAGTAAGAAAAAGATATTGACTTTTTACGTCAAAACGCCTTAAGCAAGAAGTTACGGATTCGCGTGAATGACAAAGTCCCAAGAAAAAGGAAAAGAAAAGAAAAAGGAAAAAAAGTTGGGATAGGAGACAAAGTTATGCGGAATTAAGGAAGGAAAGGAGGAGGACGAAAAAAAAGGAAGGCACGACAAGGAAAAATAAGATGAACAAACAAGAAAACACAACGAAACCAGATAAAAGTATGAAAAAAAAACGAAAACTAGAGAACAATGACATAGAGGACGAGACGAGACAAGCCGAAGGGAAGGGAAGGAGGAGAAAGGGGCACCACAATTATTTGAAAGGAAGACAAGTTCAAGTTCCTTAATTTAACTTCCTTTGACATTACAGAAAAAAATTGTTCAGTAGAGCATCTCTTTATTAGAGAACTTATTTTTACCTCCCAACCGGTACAAGATCTTTGACGGATATTTCCCAGAAGAGAAGAAGGGAAGCTGCGAAGGGAACAACTGCCATCACGTTTTGTTCGCCTTCAGGTAGACTTTTTACCTGAGCGAGTCTTCCAAATGACAGAGGCTTTCGTTTAATTAAAAAGTCGAAGCAGACATCATGTAACTGTATAAGGACGCCAGAGGGAGGGAGAAAATAAAATATCTGTATTAAAGTCTCCATTACAAGAAGAATAAGTGAAAATATGTGATGTACTTCAACAATTCAAGTTCAAGTTCTGAGGACAATTGCAAAATATCATATATATTCCACTCTTTTCAGTAAATACAGAAAACAGTTTCATAGTTTTAGAGAGAGAGAGAGAGAGAGAGAGAGAGAGAGAGAGAGAGAGAGAGAGAGAGAGAGAGAGAGAGAGAGAGAGAGAGAGAGAGAGAGAGAGAGAGAGAGAGAGATGAACAGAGAAGGTATGTTTTAAAGCTTAATAAGTATGTTTTAAAGCTTAATAAAAAGAAGAAAAAATCTCTCCCGTGGAGCCGCCGCCAGCGAGGAGACTTGAAAATGTTTACTTTATTCGCGGAAGAAAAACGTTCCTGAGAGAATAACAGAGGAGTGAAAAGGCAAAGAGATGGTCAAGGTATTAATCAAGACCGTGGCAGTGTTGTGCTCTCTCTCTCTCTCTCTCTCTCTCTCTCTCTCTCTCTCTTCTCTCTCTCTCTCTCTCTCTCTCTCATTCAGCTAACACGTGCCCTGGGAGTACTTTGTAGGCCGTTAAGCTACACGTCCTGAGGGAAACGTTAAAAATTGTCAACAAAACTTATCTTCGTATGGGTTGACGTGGCAGGATTGACAAACCCACGTATGCCCCGCCCATGCCGCCCATACAGTGAGTGCCCTGCCCCTCTCAGCGCTGCCCCGCCCACTTGTACACAACCCCGCCCCGCTCCGCCCCTCCCAAGGCCACCTAACGCCACCCCGTCCTGCCTACAAACAATCACTTTCACTGGAAAATTTATGTACACAAACACCGACTTTTTACGGAGAAGAAAACGCAACGACACCTCCATTTGTTATATATTTAGTTACGTAACAAACGAGTCACTTAGTTTAAAAAAACAAAACACACACACGGAGCTATTAACACCCTCAAGAACACGTGTGCAAAGGTAAAAAGTATAGCTAATTGCACCACTTGTCTACCGCCTCACTAGCATGTACAAAGACCCACTATGGAGGCAGTGAAGTTGGCAAGCGTCACACCACAACACAGACACACTATCAACTCCCAGCATCAATTGTAAAGGGTAAAGTAAGCTAAACTCTAGGGCTTCAGCACCGTCAGGAGGCTTCCCAAAGACTCCTAAGGGTCCCATAACCAGGGATATAAGGACTGCAACGCCCCTCCTGCCGCGGATTCCTCCCCTCCTGAGTGGTGTACTAAATATAGATAAAGTGCTGAGTGGCTGCTAATTTAGTACTGACGGAAAACTGCGACGGAGACGTAAAGATGGGGATGATGTGTTCTTGGAGGGGGTGATGGTTCCTGTGGCGCCTGTGTGTGTGTGTGTGTATGTGTGTGTGTGTGTGTGTGTGTGTGTGTGTGTGTGTGTGTGTGTGTGTGTGTGTGTGTGTGTGTGTGTCAGGAGCGTATGCCAAAACCGAGTGATAAAACACACACACAAACACACACACACACACACACACACACACACACACACACACACACACACACACACACACTGACATATACACAAGTGACACCGCAACATTTATCTCAGCGTCACGGAACACCACCCTAACTACGACAAACAAATGGCCTTCTTCTGCCTCTTGACACTCTGACAGGTCCTTAGGGCGCAGGACTCTCATAGATATCCTTGACCTTCCTTTATGCCTCCTATAGGACACCCCTCACCTTTCCCTCCTATACCCCCGCCTCAAGGGATCCTTCTTCCTTCCTCCTTCCCTTCCTTTCCCTGTCTGACGTCGTTGAGGACATTAACTTTAGGAAAGGTGTTACTTTTTTTCTCTCTCTCCCTCAAGTACCCTCAAGACCCTCGACTTTTGTGCTGTTTATTTATCTTTGTTTTCTTTTACTATATTTGTACTTTTTTTTATTATCTCTCTCTCTCTCTCTCTCTCTCTCTCTCTCTCTCTCTCTCTCTCTCTCTCTCTCTCTCTCTCTCTCTCTCTCTCTCTCTCTCTCTCTCTTAATATTCAAATTTCTATTATTCTCCTTTCACTTTCACATCTTGAGTTGCTTTTAGTTCAAATTCATCATTTTCATCATCTTTTTTTCGCCTGTATTACTATATTTCCTCAAAATTGTGTTACTTCCATCACATCAATCCACTTTCGTTTCTTCTTTCTTTTCACTTTCATTATTTCTTTTAGCATCATGTCACCATCATTGTCACTATCACCCTATTATCCAATTTGCACTTCATCATTTTTTCATCCTCATCCGCACACCTTCACACTCACTGTTCCTTCTCTCTCTCCTCACCACCGCTACTCACTCACTTTCACAAGCATCCCCTTACCCACTCATCTCACTAAGACTTCCACAGCCCTCACTTTCACAGCCTCATATCATCTTCATCTCTGTAAATTCTAAACAACCTTCTCCTCTTCTTCTTCTTCTTCTTCTTCTTCTTCTTCTTCTTCTTCTTCTTCTTCTTCTTCTTCTTCTTCTTCTTCTTCTTCTTCTTCTTCTTCTTCTTCTTCTTCTTCTTCTTCTTCTTCTTCCTCCTCCTCCTCCTCCTCCTCTCCTCCTCCTCCTCCTCCTCCTCCTCCTCCTCCTCCTCCTCCTCCTCCTCCTCCTCCTCCTCCTCCTCCTCCTCGATAAGCACTTAGCATCTGTTCACCAAGTCGAATATTTCACTACTGCGTAATTTTTTTTTTTTTTTAATAGCATAGCTTACTCCTTGTTTTTTTATTTCTTTCCTATACAAATTCCATGTTAGTTTTTTTATGCTACATGGTATCACTTCCTCTTCCGGCCAGCTTCGGCTGGAGGGAGGGGTGGGTGGGGAGGAGCCTTCCACTTTGCTGTCCTTTTGTCTCTATCACGTAGATATTATAGTAGTAGTAGTGTAGCTAAACAGACAGACTCGTTAGGTCCAGTAGGACTGTTGCTGTCTGTTCTTCCTTTGTACTCCCTTTGTACTCCTCCTCCTCCTCCTCCTCCTCCTCCTCCTCCTCCTTGCCAGTATTACCACATTCACTAACATATTATTACTGCAAGCTCTCCGTCTTGCTGAGTAACTGTGCTCAATTTATATTTTCCTCCTCCTCCTCCTCCTTGGGCAGCATGTTACATCTGCGGCAAATATACTTCTTTCCTTACTATTTTCCCGTCGTCTCTAAACCCTCATATAAATAGAATGTTTCCGCACAATTTCGCGTTTCTACAAGGGGTGACCTGCTTATAGGGATGACCTGCTACAAGGCATGACCTGCTACAAGGGATGACCTGCTACAAGGGGTAACCTGCTACAAGGGATGACCTGCTGCAAGGGGTGACCTGCTACAAGGGATGACCTGCTACAAGGGGTGACCTGCTACAAGGGATAACCTGCTGCAAGGGGTGACCTGCTACTAAGAATGACCTGCTATAATGGCGTGATCCAAATAGGGTGACCTGGGAGGATATTAAAACCATAAAATGAAGGAAGGCAGCCGTAAATCATCTCTATTTTATGTGTAACCCTTTTTTCCCTCGACTTATATAAAGGTTACGTAAGGTTATTAGATTCCCAGTCTGCTACTAAGGTTCGATTAAATTCTTCACTATTTTTTTCATCTCACCTTCAATTTTGATGTAATATTGGTTATGGAAGTTTTTAGTTATTTTCTTTAGTTTATTTATTTATTTAGGAAGTCGAGGATTGAACGCGTGTGCTGCTTGGTCTTAATTTATTCCTGGTTATTTTTCTCTTCAATGCCGTTCTTCTATTTGTTCTTTTATATCGTTGTATATTACTACTAGTTCTCTTCTACCTTTCTATTTTTCTGTTCTTGTTTTTCCCCTTTATTTCCAAGCACTAATTACGTATGTCTGTAATTTCTGCTATAGTATAAACCGATCTTTTTAGGGAAATATGAGGCACAATCCCTGAGCATCTTTTTTTCAGGAATTATGAGAGGCTTCTATTTTTTTAATGAGCAGTAATCAGTAAAATGCAACTTAATGAACATAATCTTCGTTCTCAACAAATACATTCTTTGTCCAACTTTCTAGAAATCATAAAACATATCTGTCTGGCGTACTGAAGGAAATATACCTCGATTATAATAATATTAATAAGAACAACGAGAAAAAATAACAAAAACGATGCTGATAATAATAATAAAAAAATAACTATACAAAAATAATAAATAATAATGATAATAATAATAATAATAATAATAATAATAATAATAATAATAATAATAAACTTAATTACCTAACTTTTCTACACACGTGGCAGAAATACAACTTTGAAGCTTTGTGCATTTCTCTTAAACTTTAGTAATTTCAGCGATAAGTTTGCTGACGCGACACTCTCCAGCCAGTCTTCCGCGCCACATCCTTTACTACACTAAGACAAGTTACACCGCGCCTTCAGATTTACGTCCTCTGCTCTTACACATCTTACGTCGCTCTTGTGCAAGTCAAAAAGTTACCCAAAGCAACATAAACAAGCTTATTCTTATTCCTCTATTATTTTATTTTTCTGAAACTTACATGATTGATAGAGTAATATATTTGTTTAATAAATGTATTATAATGTATTTTTCCTCTGTTTTTCATTTTACTTAAGCAATAATGGCAGTAATAGTAGTAGTAGTAGTAGTAGTAATAGTAGTAGTAGTAGTAGTAGTAGTAGTAGTAGTAGTAGTAGTAGTAGTAGTAGTAGCAGTAATATTTTCACAACAAAAACAAATATCTTTTAGAAAATCCTTCTCTCTGCAGTGGAAGGACAAAAGTGTGAGAAGCCTTGGAACATTTTCATTTGGTGTGTGGGTCAGGTGAGTGTAGGACAGGTGAGGGTGGGGCTCACCTTTAACACCTGGGCCTCGCCACCTCCTCGTGTTTGGAGTGGTCTTACATCTTTTCTTTTTCCTTCCTTTCTCTCCTGCCTTTACTCCCTTCCTTCTATCTTTCCTTCCATTTCTCCTACTCTCGTTTTATTCCTTTCTTACTTCCTCTTCCCTCCCCTAACTTATTTTCTTCTTTCCTTTTGTTATCGGTGTCCAAGGCCTAAGAGCTTGCACTGCCTACATCAAAACTTTGGCTTTTTAATAACATTTTGAGTCTAGGTCTTTTACGCTCCACCTTTCTCTCTTGCTCTTTCTCTCTTTCTCTCTTCTCTCTCTCTCTCTCTCTCTCTCTCTCTCTCTCTCTCTCTCTCTCTCTCTCTCTCTCTCTCTCTCTCTCTCTCGATATAGAATGATTGAATATGCTGTTAAATATAATAAGACCAAAGAAATATTACGAGCACACGTTTATGCTCCGTTTTTCTTCAAATTTCGACAATTATGCGAATACAAAACATTAAAAGATTAACTGTGATAGCTGGAGGCAATGTTACGTGTTCCCATAAAGCGAGGTAAATGTGAATAAAAACTGTTCTTGTTACGGTGAGGAAAATGCCTAGAAATGAATGATGCAGGGAAGTGTAACGATGATACAACAATTACTTTTACTATATACTACTACTACTACCATTACTATTACTTTTACTACTACTAACACTACTATGTATTATCACACTTCGCTTATAACATCATTACCACCACCACCACCACCACCACCACCACCACCACCACCATCATCTTCCACCCCATTGGCCGCATCACCACCTTTATTCAGCCAATCATGATACAGTGAGACACACGGAAACAATCTATTGGTCCCTCACAATCAGCATCATCGAAGGCAACCATCCTCATATTCTCTACTAATCCTAAAATATGAGGGAGAAAAAACATACCATTTCTACCTGGAGTTCACTAATGATGATTTATTACATGGTGTTAAGAGAAGCGTCACCTGTGTTACCTGTGTTAATATAGCATGATATGTGTTTTTTTTTTTTTTTTAAAGATTTATTGAGGCAAAAATAAATAGGAGTAAAAATGTTGTGTTGTAGGTCATGGCTCGATGTGTGTGTGTGTGTGTGTGTGTGTGTGTGTGTGTGTGTGTGTGTGTGTGTGTGTGTGTGTGTGTGTGTGTGTATGTGTGTGTGTGTGTGTGTATCTGTACATGTTTGTTGTTGTTGTTGTTGTTGTTATTTTTTCGATCACTGTCGCCGTTTACGTTGTAGCTATTTTTTATGTGTTTGCGTAAAAAATAAATCATATATAAAAAAATAAATATCGCTCAGGGAATAGGAAAAAATACATAGGGAGGATGAAAAAAATAAAAGAGGAAAAAAGTACAGCCCCAAACAAACAACAAGCAAATAAATAAAAACAAGACAAGAATACAAACACACAGCATGAAAAAAAGTTCTGCAGCGTTGCAAAAATATGGGAACAACTAACCAAACACGCACACACACACACACACACACACACACACACACACACACACACACACACACACACACACACACACACACACACACACGAGGCCCACAACCACATGAACACAGCCCTTCAAACCTTCCCTCTCCTCGCTAGACAGGTAAGGGTCGAAAAGGTATACACAGGTAAATAAACTAATCAATTTCACTCGGGTATGAAGACGTAATTACAGGTAATCTACAGGTACTCTATTGCTATACCTTTTTCACGTAGTTCAAACATATAATTTTCTTCCCTACCTTTAATTTTGTTCCTTATAATCCTTATCGTAAATACATAAAAATAAAAAAAAAATCACAATCAATTTAGGTATTTTTTTCAGAGTATTATTTTCTCTAAGTACATTATGTTTTCTTTTATAGTTACATTTACAGCGATGCGACCATAAATAAAACAAAAAAAGATAATATAAACAAATTAAACAAAATAAAAAAAGATATAAAAAAACGCAACACATACACTGAATACATAATACGCAGTTACTTTTATATTCAAACAAAAAAAATTTAAACAGTAGAGCAAGGAAAGCAGTCTCCGAGGATAGGGAATGAAAGGCAATAGGTCAATAGAGGATTCAGTTCCCCTTCTATAACAGTCGAGTCAGTCCTTCCATTATTCATGAGGTGAGGGAGGATGAGGGAGGGTGTGAGGCAGGGTGAGGCAGGGTGAGGCAGGAGACTCACCCAAACGCCAAACATGTGTTCTGAGTAACCTTGGAGCGTGAAGTAATTGTTTTAGTTAGTTGTTAGTTATTCACAGTAACTATTTCCCTTGACAATCCTATCTATCGCCTCCCCCAACACACACACACACACACACACACACACACACACACGCACACACACACACACACACACACACACACACACACACACACACACACACACACACACACACACACGTCAGAGGGGAGTAAATAATGAATGTAAACAGGCTAGAATAATATATAAAGCTATGCACCTAATAATTTAATGTCTAACCAGGTTGCACGTACTGATTATCCATGCAGATGTAAAATATAGTGAGGGAGTAAACAATATTCCATTGAAGGGGAAGCACAATGACCGCAAGAAGGTATAGATAAAGCAGACACGACAACGTAAAGCAAACAAGACCATCACTCACAAACACAAGCACAAAGGATTAAGAGGTTGATGCTTTTACACAAACTTTAAGGCAACACAAAGGAGCCAGCAGCCTACACCTTTACTAGACACACAGGTAAACGTGCCTTAACCACTACAAAATCACTACCTTTCTATAATAACACGCGGTTCTAACTAGTGCTTAATTCTACACATTTAATATTTAACGATTTATTTTTCATGGATTTTGTTTTTCTTCTTTTATTCGTCTTTATTATTATTATTGGTTAATTTTCCTTTAAAAGCGAATAAAAATTATGAAATGCTTCGTGATTAGTCGTTCTGAGCGATTAATGATTTTCATGGCTAATTCAGAGAGCAATTATCCCTTTGATATTAACTGCGGGTCAATCTGGTTCTTAATCACTTTTCTTCTAAACCCATGAGTTGAGGATATAAATGTTTACCATAAGCCTATAAATATATTGCTTTTTCTTATCAATAAATTGTTTTTTCTCCGGTTTAAACAATAGTAGTTGTTATATTTTTCTTTATCTTTTTTTTTTTTTTTTTTATAGACCTATGCAATAATCTATATGTTTTTGTCTCATAAATTTCCATTCTCCTTCACCAACTGCTAATTCTCCCATCATTCAATAATTTCCACAGTTTTCACTCCCTTTTCTTCCCTCACTAGGACTGTTTACCTTCTTGCACTTTTAGCACACCGTCTACTGACCGTGTTTACCCTTCCCTCTCCCCTTCCACTTCATTAGTTTCCCCTTAAACTGCTTTAGCCTTGCAGCTCACCATGAAGCAGCACGCGCCTGGCAAGCTTCATAAACACTTCCCCAACTCTATGAGGAAGAACCCTTTCGAAACAAGCTTAAAAGGAGAGAAAGTGAGGCTAAAAGGACTCGGTATCTTGCGACTATGGCTTGATATTTCTCAAACTTTAAGGAATGAGTGTAAAGGTTTTTTTAAGGGTAAGAAAAATATTGTTTTGTGAAGGGAATGTCTTTGCAGAACGTCGGTTATAGAGTAGCGACCCACGACTTGTTCATAATTGCTTAATTAAGTAGACTGCACTATAATGAGCAGCTGGGATTTTATATGCAGCTGAGAAAACACACACACACACACACACACACACACACACACACACACACACACACACACACACACACACACACACACACACACACACACACACACACACACACACACACACACACACACACACACACACCATCATTATCACAGTTTGCATTAATTATTTTATATGTCAGTCTACAATTTTTTTCCTCCTCCAGCGTAATAGTGCGTGAATCCATTACCAGAATCAACTGATATTAATTAAGGAAAAAACATCAGTGCAATTAACGATCAGATACACTTAATAACCTCATTTGTGCGTGCGTTAGTGACACGCGGCGCGACATCACTTAAAATATTTCATGATAAGTAAACGTTCATTGAGCAACTTCAACGTATTATCATTGCTATCATTATTATCATTATTACCATTATTATTACTATTATCATTGGTGGTGGTGGTGTTACTACAACTACTGTTATTATGCTAAGTCTTTTATTAATGTAACTAGGTTCTAGCATTTATTAATTTTCCTAATGCTCAGGGCAAGTTTTTCTTCTTCTTTTAATAAGCAACATAAGTATTACGCAGCATAATTATTATTCGTTATATAATGTCTTCAACACAACCACGTTTTCCTCAAGAACCAATAATGCTGCTGCTTGCCCCTGTCCTCTCTTAGATATATCAAAGGCGGAGGCGCAGGAGGAGGAGGAGGAGGAGGAGGAGGAGGAGGAGGAGGAGGAGGAGGAGGAGGAGGAGGAGGAGGAGGAGGAGGAGAAGGAGGAGGAGGAGGAGGAGGAGGAGGAGGAGGAGGAGGAGGAGGAGGAGGAGGAGGAGGAGGATAACTTAGGCGTCTGGTTTTCTTTCATAAATTCCAGGAAACGCCACTTTCACACAGTTTTCCATATTTTCAAAATTTATTTCGTGAGGAAGAGTGTAATACCCAAGATTCGATGCTTCATTGACGGTGAATGAAGCAGCTGATGTGCTTCGTGGTTGGTAGCTTGAGCACGAAGGAATTTCTTTCTTACTGACTCTGTTTTCTGTGGCACCGTTAAAAATAGACACATGTTGCTTTGTAGTTTCCGCAGCGCTATATAGTTTGCCTTCAGCTTTGCATATCTTTACACATCTTCAAAATGGAAACATATACTCCTCCTTGCCTTAATGAAAATATGAACCTCATTAACACTTATCATTAAGCAGTGTAGTGTAGCGACCAAGAAACATATAATCAACCACTTTTTTTTGTATCCTCAAGTGGTTTAATGGAGAAAACACCTACTTTTCCCTCTTTCTCTGCTCTTAGCTTATTGTCTCCGAGGTCACTATCACTACTTGTGTAAACTGTGGCGCGGCGGCGAGGGGATAAAAAGTGGAGTCCCCTTGATGAGTAACACAGCGGAACGATGACGAGCCACGATTAGACGGCGCTGGCGACAGAGCGACACTCGTTGTCCGTGTCCGAGCTGGTCGAGGCATCATTAGCGACACAGACAGATGGTTGCGTTCCCAGACACGCTGCTACTAACACGCCGACAAGCAGGTCCCTTCACAGCACCCGCGGCACTTGCAACTCAAGGCATATAAGTAATAAAACCAATCACTCACACGTCTTTATATGGATTAATTCGCAGCGGGTTAATATATTTCCTTTGTGACCCGAGATCGACTGAGTCTATTATACGCTTTTCCTTCAGTCACGTTTTACATCGAGCGGCAAAACCCGGTCATTCTCACGCCATGACGGATGATGACCTTCCCAGCGGCACACTGCCACTCAACGACGCGAGGGGAAGAGGTCAGGGGGGAGAGGAGGAAGCCAGTGGGACGGGGGTGATTGAGGGGAGACGGGAAGGGGTGGGAGTGAAGGGCAGTGACCCGTAGCTGTGTCGAGGGTCCCAGGCACGCCCTCCTCCCGCCGCTGGTCTCGCGTGACGGGGATCATTCCAAGGGCGCTGCTGCAGTTCAAAGGTTCCCTCATTGGTAGGGGAGTGAGGGGAGGACAGCACGCTTTCCCCTCACAGGACATTGCATGCTCTCTTTTCCCCCTATAGAGGAGTGCAAGCCACCTCTCTTTTCCCTCACAGAAGGCGACATGTGGTCTTTTCCCCTCATAGAAAACGGAGAAGCTGATCACCTTCCCCTCACAGGACTCTACATGTTGTTTCCCCTCAGAGGTAGGTGAGGGGAGCATTTCAATATATTTTCCCTCCTACATGTTCTCCTTCACTCAAAGTATACTGGAGCCTCTTTTCCTCTTCTTTGTGATTGAGGGGAAAACTAGTAGGGTCTCTCTCTCTCTCTCTCTCTCTCTCTCTCTCTCTCTCTCTCTCTCTCTCTCTCTCTCTCTCTCTCTCTCTCGTACGTGCTGCCCCTTCAGAAGCTCCTAACAACATTTTCTTCGCCATTCAGCCACGTTGCTTTTATCCTTGCCTTTCACTCCGGCAAAATGTATTGATTAAGGGAATGAAATCTTAACAGGTGAGTGGCGAGGGATGAGCAGGTGGCATAAAAAATATTTACACTTAATAATACAAAACAAAGTGAAATGGCTGACCAATCTACTATCACAATTATTTTTTCCATCTTATGAGTTTTAGATAAATATAAATTCCTTAGAGAGAGGCATTAATTAGTATTCATTAATCAGTCCCCCATTGACTTATTGGGGAGAAAACTGAGGAACATAATTTTCATGACAGTTAATGAGAATAAAATGAGATTCACGAAATACGTTTGGCTTTGTGATAAGAAAGTAATGAAAGAAAGTGTTCATTAATTAAATTGAACACTGAAATACGGACAGTGGCAGATAAAAAGTTCACGTTTTCATTAAGTTTAAACCTGATATATGGAGATTCCTATTACAGTCATTAACTAGCATACATTTCATACGTGACTGAAATGAAAGAAGACAAAACAAAGAGACAGATTCAATATATATTTCAAAGATAAGATAATCCTTTAAGCGTGTGTCTGTGATGTCAAGGTCACTATGATGTCATCTACAATACACGAGGCAAAAAATGAAACCAAGATATAAACATTTACGGTCAGTCAGTCAGTTATTCAGTTCAAGTTGAAAAAAATACCCAGCCAGTCAGTCGGTCAATGATTATTTTGCTTCCCTTAAAACACAAACACAAACACACACACACACACACACACACACACACACACACACACACACACACGCACACACACACACACACACACACACACACACACACACACACACACGCACAGGGACCCGATTTCCACACACTGATCGGCTATGGATTTATTCAACGCTCTCTATCGATATTTCCCGCAGGCGCCAACCACACACACGCCCAATGAAACCCTTTATTCCCAGCCCCTCTCACCCAAGCTTTTATAATTTCTTTTTTTACGCGGCATAGAATAAGGAAGAGAAGGAGCAAGCTATGGCGAAAGAAAGGGAAGGATGATGAAGAGGAAAACGAGGAGGAAGTGGAGGAATAACAGGAGTAATTTTGAGAACAAGGAAGGTCTATGTTGAACAGTTTCCTCTTCATTAATCGGTCAAGTGCAGCAGAAAATCCCAGTGTGTTTCTCCTTCGACACATCATAGAAGGAGACGCCGTAAGAAAGGAGAATAGACCTACACACACCTACACCTACACCCACACCCATATACACACACACACACACACACACACACACACACACACACACACACACACACACACACACACACACACACACACACACACACACACACACACACGTCAAGGCAGGCAATATTTTAAGGCGGAAATGGCTCGTCTTCCACCTGCAATCCGCGATTTAACACAAATTTATGAGTTCCCGATTCCTGACAGGCAGTTTGAGGGTAACGAGAAGGAAAATATACATAGAGCAGGAAACAGCCTTCCCTCACACCCTCCTCCTCAGTAAACTCTACTTTAAATCTATATCACACCCTCTTAAGACACCCCTTTCCTTTGTATTTTGCTTGGTATACGAATCATTACGGAATTGAAGGAGGGAACGCGATGCAAAAACCGATGAATTATGGGCAAAGTTTCTCCCAGCACTACAAAATATTGCGTGTCTTTTTTTTTCTCTCTTCCTCTCCCTCTTTAAGTAATGTTAGAAGTGTGGTTTAGGTGATGCATGGCGCCCTCCTGCAGGTGACGAGGGGAGGGGTGGAGGGGAGGAAGGCGGAGTGATGAGTATTTTGTATCGTAAGAAGATGAATTGATGACTAGAAATACCGGAGTTTGAGGCGGATAAAAAATAGTTTATGACATTTTTTCTATTTTTCTATTTTATATTTTATGTTTTATGTCTCTTTTCTAGCTTTTGCCTTATCTTTTTATTTTTTAATGAGTGAATATATAAAAATCAAAGTTTCATTTTATCCAGTGAGAGAAAAAAAATTTGTATATGTTTTTTATATAGATGATAATTATACGTAAATATTCCTCCAAGTTAAATTGTGAAAAATAGTGAATAAAAAAGATTGAAAATGAGACTTTGATAAAAAAAAAAATAAAAAAAATAAAATAAAAAACGATTGGCTGTTGAAAAATAATGGCATGATAATCATATACAAATTCATACTTCATATTCTACTAAAAAAATAAGTGAAAGTGAAATAAATACAAGTAACAATGAAAGATAAAAATAGTATATAAATAAAACGTATCAAGAACTACAGAACACAAACAATGATGAAAACAAACTACAAACAAACAATATTTACCTATTTCTCACATTACTGACTTTCCTTTTCTTTTGTTTAAACATTTACTTTCCTTTCCGCATGCAAGTAACGAACACATAACGAACCAACCTTTCTCAACCTTCGATAAAGACAAAAAAAAATAGTAAAAGAAAAACTAAATAAAAATAAAAACTATAAAACAAGAAAAAAAAAAAAAAAAAGGAAACTAAATAAAAAATAATGTTCTATGCAAAACCAAACGGACAAGACATTTTTTTCCCTTAATTCAAATGACAAAATTAAACAACCACTTGAATGAGAATGAATACCAGGATAAGTCTAAGTGCACAGCCTCACTGATAAGAATATACTATGAGGGGAGACTCGTACCTTCAATTACAATAACGTAAATTATAAATGTAGGCTCCATTATGCTGCTCACACTCATGCCAGCCACACAAGGAAGGACTCTCGCACCTCTAAATAAAACATACACAAAAGAATTACTACTCGCACGCAAACGCACGCAAGAAAAATACAAATATATATGCATAAAACATACGCCCCCACCCTCATGTGTGTAAATAAAACGGAGACAAACATGCAAAATAAAACACATTGGTAAGCGACACACTTACTCCTCGCTACTCACAAGTACCACCCACACCCACCCACACACACACACACACACACACACACACACACACACACACACACACACACACACACACACACACACGCACACACACAGTTTCAATACCCTTCCAAGCTGCTGTGATATACTTTTCCCTAACTCAAATAACCATGTTGCAGATTTCACGAGGATGTTGAAAATATATAAACACACTCTTTTCACGCCACATGATATTCCACGAGTATTATTCATTCTTTTTTTCTTTTATTTTTTTCCACTTTACAAAAAATAAATAAAAGTTTGTATGTTACCTCGTGTTTGCGTTGCCAGTAGAATAAAAAATATGTATTAAAAAAAATGTTAAATGATCGTAAGGTTGGATCGAAATGACGCAAAACTATCCAGAAAAAACAAACAATTCCAATAATGCAAATCCGTTGGGGTTCTAAAAAAAAAAAAAAAAAAAAAAAAAAAATCACTTGTCCTGGTGAATTTAAACATTACAAAATTGAAAAAGAATGAAAATAACAGAGGCAGCAGTTGGTTGAGCTGGCTTATTGTATTCTCTCTCTCTCTCTCTCTCTCTCTCTCTCTCTCTCTCTCTCTCTCTCTCTCTCTCTCTCTCTCTCTCTCTCTCTCTCTCTCTCTCTCTCTCTCTCTCTCTCTCTCTCTCTTTTTCTAAGCCTACCTGCAGTCTTCCCTTCCCCTCCTCCTTTTTCTCGTCTGCATTCCACTTTGGCAATAGCACGAGGGAGTGTCTTCATTCACCTCCCTCTCTCCCTGCGCTCAACTCTCAAAATTGGGCCGTTTCTAGAATTGAATTTCCGCTTATCACAACAACATTTTAACAGAATTACCTTTCCCTCTATGTGACTTGGGTACCTGCAGGGCCACAGCGATTTACCTGTTGGGAAGAGAAGAAAAGAAAAAAGGGTTACACGGACGCCACCAAAGTGAAAAAAAATAATAATAATGACATTCCACCTGCATCTCTCACTAGCTGTAAACAAGGTAAAGGCAATCACTCAAAAAACAAAAATAACATAACCCAGTGTTTGTTTTCATTCACTCGTGTATTTATGTATTCCATCGTATGAGGTTAAAAATGTTCTCCCGTCATCGAATAAATGAAACTCTGAGCCATGAAATACGATGACAGCTTGGTAATGAAGTCCCCTAATGGTCGGGGTGGCTGCGGGCGGAGCGTGTCGGGGTGTGAGACGAGATGCGGCGGGGCAGAACAAGGCGGGGACAAGCTGGAACACTGAGACGGGGACTGAGACTGAGAGAGGGACTGGCTGGTGTGTTGAGAGAGAAAAGAATGGGAAAGGTCGAGGTTGGGGCTGGGTGTGATGGATATAAGAGGGATGGGGCTGGGTGGGGCTGGGGTGGGTCTGAGGGGGGAGGGTGCAAGACCTGAGATGATGGAGGAAGGAAGACTTACCTGCCGCGGATCCTAAGACAACGAGGAGCCCCTGTAGCGCCTGTCGGGTCTTCATGTTTACGAGGAGATAAAACACTGCCCGAGATATGACGAAGGATGGTGATTCAGCACTAAGTAGAGATGATGTTTTTTCGTTACTATTATCATTATTCAAGAGAGCAGATTGGGTTACTGTCTTATTTTAGCGTCGACGGTGCAGTAATTACCGGACGAGAGGTTGTGATGGGGAGGAAATATATTGTAATGGATGATATGTGATGTGAGCCTCCTGGTGTGTGGTGTAGGAGGATTCAGGTGTATGTGGCGGCAGGTTAATGTAAGAAGATGTTAAGGGACTAGATGTTGAGATAGAGAAGGGAATTGAGGACGAAGGAAGACAACAAAATAGCGCTCAGCATACAAACTCGATTTTGCATAATTAAAGTTTTATCACAAACAGACACACCAACAAAAAAGTTACATAAGAACAAACAAGTATTCTATAAATATTACATCAACGATAAAGAAAGAAAATATGACGAACAAATTTGAAACCAACACTCAATTTTCGCTACAGAAACGGAATACTCTCTCCTACTCCTCCTTAACAAGCTTAACTACCAAGGAGACGGAGATGAACACTGAGGCAAAGCATCTTACCTGACATTACTTAACCCTTTTTTACCTCCTTTTTTAACTTTCCTTCATTAATCACAGTAATGAAAAGAAAATCCACTATAGGTCAAACAAAATGTTCCTCTGCTATTTCTTCACGCAGGTAAAACTAATAAGAAACACAGGTGACATAATTTACGAACCAAGAAAAAAGGATATAATTTGAAGCGCTGCAGTTACTGTCTTCCTTAAGAATGAAGGTAATTATGTTTTTTTTTTCTTTTTAACATCATTTGTCTTCTAAAATTAAAGACGAGACTGAATTTCTCTGACTCCCAGAAAGAAAAGATTGTTACTAATTATCTCGAAGAATGACAAGAAGTGGAGGAAGATTAAAAAGTTTGCTTCCTTAAAAAGAAAAGAAAAAAAGAAAAGAAAATAACAGAAGAAAAACAGAAAACAGAGAGAAGAACAAGTCAGTAAACAGAAAACAGACACAAAAAGGGGGAAATAAGGAAAAAAAAAAAAAAAAAAGAGCAAACAAAAAATTCTAGGAAAACAAAACAGAATTAATGAAACAGGAAACACAGAAGAAAAAATTGGATCATTTTTTTACCTTGAAAGTGTGTGTGCAGGACATAAATAATTACTTCGAGTGAGGAGAGAGTGTGTGTAGAGACCAGGAGAGAGAGAGAGAGAGAGAGAGAGAGAGAGAGAGAGAGAGAGAGAGAGAGAGAGAGAGAGAGAGAGAGAGAGAGAGAGAGTGAGAGTGAGAGAGAGAGAGAGAGAGAGAGAGAGAGTGAGATAGGCATTCAACATACATTCATCATAAATATTGGAAACGGTCACAGCTGTAAAATGAGTAATGGGCACCGTTGCATTTCACTAGTCACCTGTGCATATCTCTCTCTCTCTCTCTCTCTCTCTCTCTCTCTCTCTCTCTCTCTCTCTCTCTCTCTCTCTCTCCTCCTCTCTCTCTCTCTCCTCTCTCTCCCTCTCTCTCTCTCTCTCTTCTCTCCCCTCCCCCC
>JAXIVD010008224.1:15000-18085 GCA_036785275.1 Cancer borealis | reverse complement strand
CTGCCTAACACCCTGCCTCACACCCTGCCCTACACCCTACCTCACACCCTGCCTCACACCCTGCCTCATACCCTGCCTCACACCCTGCCTCACACCCTGCCTCACACCCTGCCTCACACCCTGCCTCACACCCTGCCTCACACCCTGCCTCACACCCTGCTTCACATCCTGCCTCACACCCTGCCTCACCTCATACCCTGCCTCACTATCCTCACAACTATTATTATCAGTACTATTATCATTTATAGTAAGACATGATAGATTATTAAGTAAAGAAAGTTTAAATGTTTTGCTTTTAGTTTCATATTATCATAACTTCTAAATGAATCCTTTTATTATGGGTATTTCACGTCATTATTTATTTATTTTTTGTACTTTATTTTCTGTTCCCACGTAGACTTATTTAAAATACTTTACAATTTACCTCAGACACCTCATTCCCTCATCCCCTCATCACCTCACCTCCTCATCCCCTCATCCCGTCGTCCCCTCATCCTGTGTTACCTTATCACCGTCAAGCCGTCAAACTCGTCTCGTTCAGTATCAGTCATGTATTTTTTTTAACGCATAAAACTATTAATATTATCTTTTTTTGTTTTGTTTTATCATCATCGAACACCTTTTGAGCTGAACACCTGGTGGTACTTATATCTTATTCTTTGTTCTTCTTTCAAGTCATCTTTATCCATTTTGTTATTCATTCCGCTTCATTATACTCGAGTTTTTTTATCCTTTTTTTTATCTCTTCGTATCATCAGCTTATTAATTTCATCCGTCTTTTGCTATCACATTCTCTGCATCTTTAGAGTTTTTTCTTTCATTTTTTTCTATATCTCTTTGCTTCCTTCCTTTATTTTATTATCGAGACACCAAGTGAACGAGGAAGCTGTTTGTCAAGTTCATGTTTTCACGAGTCTACCAGCTGCTCTTCCTCCTCCTCCTCCTCCTCCTCCTCCTCCTCCTCCTCCTCCTCCTCCTCCTCCTCCTCCTCCTCCTCTCACTGGTCTTGTTCCGATTCTCTCCTCTCTCCTCTCTTCTCTGGTCTTCTCTCATCTCGCCTCCTTTCCTTTCTAATTTATTCCTCTCTTCACCTCTTTCCTTGACTTGCTATTACTCCTCCTCCTCCTCCTCCTCCTCCTCCTCCTCCTCCTCCTCCTCCTCCTCCTCCTCCTCCTCCTCCTCCTTCTCCTCTTCTTCCCTTGACCTCTCCTCCCACTTAATTTTATTTTTCGCATCGCCCTTTCTCTTTCTATTTTTCATGTTTTTTTTTTTTTTTAATTCTATTATTATTATATTATCTATTCACTTATCTTGTGTTTTGTTTTCTTGTATAATAATCAACTGCTTCCTTCCACTCATTGTTAATTTTTCCTCCTTCAGTTCCTCGTCTCTTCTTTTGACACACTCATTTTTCCTCTGTTTAATATGTGTATAGACGTCGTCGAGTATTTTCTTTTATATTTTATCAAGGAATATCAAATTATTTATATATGTAACGTCAAAATATTGATATCCAGTATACCTCTTTGGCTTCCTGTCTGTCTCTCTCTTCCTCTCTATCTCTCAGATGATGTTAGAAATACACTCGTTTTGTAATGCAAGGATACAAGGAAACTATTTTTATTATTATTATCGTATCATCTTTATTTTGTCTGTTCAGGATATTTTACGTTCCTTGATACTATTGCAGTTTTTACCCAAACCAAACCAAACCTAACCTAACCTAACCTAACCTAACCTAACTTAACCAAATGTAACCTAACCTAACCTAACCTAACTTAACTTAACCAAATCTAACCTAACCTAACTTAACTTAACTTAACCAAATTTAACCTAACCTAACTTAACTTAACTTAACCAAATCTAACCTAACCTAACCTAACTTAACTTAACCTAACCTAACCTAACCTAACATGTACCTTTATCGTTTATCACTATCCTTCCTATCATCTTTATCTTGTCAGTCGTTCAGAATACATTACAATTGAAGACCCTTGTTACATTTTTCGCCAGGTGAGTCCTTGAGCTCACCTGGATAATTATATAACCCTTCAGGTGTTGCTACTCTATTGAACCTCACCTGAGAACCTCCATATCCCTCGTGTTACCTGTGTGTGGGGGGGGTTGGTGGGGGGGATGTGGTGGGGGGGTACTGACACCTGAGGAAAAGTTACCCATGAGTCTCCCGTGGGTGATTAAGCAACCTCACGTGTTTCATTGTAAGGTTTTTAAGTTATTAGTTGTAATTAGGTTCGGTCAGGAGGTTGGTGGACGAGGTGTAATTCATGTGTAATAAACGTGTTCTCCTCTTACTGGCGATAATCACTTCCGCTTGTGTGGTCAGGCGAGTTTTTTTGTGGGTTGTGTTGTGCTGTGGTGTGTGTGTGTGTGTGTGTGTGTGTGTGTGTGTGTGTGTGTGTGTGTGTGTGTGTGTGTGTGTGTATGTGTATGTGTATGTGTGTGTCTGTGTCTGTGTCTGTGTCTGTGTCTGTGTCTGTTCGTGGGAACTTTAACAATTTTCTAGTTTAAAATATATCACGTTTTATCTCATGTTGTTATCTCCCTTTTGTTTTGTTTTTTGTTTTCTTCGTCTCGTGGTATTTATGGTGGTTGAGTTTGGTTTTCAGTTGGTTTCAATCACATTTTTTTTAGCTATTAGTAGCCACAGTTCTGTTTTATCGATGATAGTAATTTTAGTTAGATACGTTTTAATATTTTTATAATAATTTTGTTTTTTGGGAATTTAAATGAGTTTTATAGTTTTAGGAATGTTTTTATGCATTTTTTTGCCGGAATTCTTATCTTCCTTGAAATATTTTCATGTATGCGTATGTGTATATGTATGTATGTAAATATATATATATATATATGTATATTTTAGGATGACTCTGGAGTTCACTTTTTAGGGTGATATCTATGTGCGCATGTGAGAAAAAGTTATATAATGAAAACTGAACATTAACTGGAAGAAATTTGTATTTATTTTCAAATTTGTGGTCAATAAAATATCTATCTATCTATCTATCTATCTATCTGTGTCTGTGTCTGTGTCTGTGTCTGTGTGTGTGTCTGTGTCTGTGTGTGT
>JAXIVD010008224.1:0-7500 GCA_036785275.1 Cancer borealis | reverse complement strand
AATGACGGTGCAATTCGAATCAATATAGTTTTATTTTCAAAGTGTGTTTTTATTTCTTATTCATTGCGGTTTTTTTTATGATTCTGTTTGCTGTCAGTATCTCACCTCACTTCACCTCACCTGCCCAACACCTGAAGATGTATAAGTAAAGGGATTGAACTGGGGGAACACATTCAATTCATTTTCACGAAACTTATACACACTTTCTGCCGAGCTCATAAACACTTCACTCATTTTATTAACAACTATCATATCCAGGAACCTGAAGGATAATTTAACTTAACCCACATATATAAACACGTATAAATAGGTTAAAAATATGATAATTTACCTGTCCTGAGAGATGTTTTGGCCATGACGCTTCATTAACCTACACACAGACACACCCACACATACACACACACACACACACACACACACACACACACACACACACACACACACACACACACATACACACACACACACACACACACACACACACACACACACACACACACACACACACACACACACACACACACACACACACACCAAGTTATCTATACAATCAGGTTATTCCCTCCACTTAGCACACCTTGACGCCTTTCCTACTTGGCTGGCATCTCTAACATGCTTGTGTTTGTACAATTAATGTTAAAAGTAAAGTCGTGGAAGCAGTGTGTGTTGTGTGGCGGCGTGACTTGAGGCTAACCAAGGAGCTCCATCCTTCACCTCGCCGCCTCACACCCTAGTTATTGCCGCCATTCTTTATCGCCAAATAAATCGTGTTGTTACAGCGTGTGGCGAGCCCCGGGGGAGAACCTGCTCCTGGGGGCGTCATTAGGGTCCGCGGAGAGGGGGAAGACACTGCCGAAGGGAAGGATTATGTGGTGGGATGAGGAACGAGTGTGTGTCTGTCTGTCTGTCTTGTCTTATCCCGTAGTGGTCCAGGAAGGTGAAAACGTGTATGGTACAAGTCTGATTCTGATTCCTATTCACTATGACACACAGACACATATACACGTACAGGATAACTACATAAATTACCTTGAAAACACAAAAAACAGCATATTTTGGAGGATAAGAAGACACTGAGACTGATTCTTAAGTGTGAGAGGTGTAGGCGGCCGTCGGAAGGGTGTGTGGAAGGTGGTGGAGCTGCGGTGGATAAGAGGAGAGTTGAATATTCCTGAGTTATTACCGGGAAGATGGTTTACGGCAGTTATAATTGATCTCCTGTCGCACTGAAGGAGGAGGAGGAGGAGGAGGAGGAGGAGGAGGAGGAGGAGGAGGAGGAGGAGGAGGAGGAGGAGGAGATGATAAGGAATGGAGTGATGGGTGTTATGAGCGAAAATTAAGTGTGATCTAATGAACTCCCTTTACCTGCTTGTTTCCGCTGCCTTCTGCTGGTGTTAGAAGGAGAAGGAGGAGGAGGAAGAGAAGGGAGAGGGAGTGTGGGGTGTACCTTCTTCCTTCTCTTCCTCCTCCTCCTTCCTCCTCCCTCCTCCTTCCTTCCGTGAGTGATGGACAGCTAAGAGGAAACAAGACCCATGACTCTTACCCTTCCTAATTTTGGCAACACCTGCAATTAGTGATAAGGTGATGGACACGTTTATTTTGGTAAGTTTGAGTCTCGTTTCCTAAATGGATGTCCTGTTTTAGAACATAGAGGAGTAAAAATGTTGTGTTGTGTTGTTAGGTTGAAGAAAATAAATTTAGTTCTCAAGAAAGCAGTGGAATAAAGATACATGAAGAAATGGTACGAATTTATGGGTTATTTTTCTCTGTATATACTTTAGTAATAATGTTTTATGGTCTTCCTCTGCGTCTTTTATTTATATTCGTGTGATAAAAGGCAATTTGTGCTAGATAAAGGGAAGGGATTTTTTTTGTTTATCTTTTTCATGACTGCAAATAAGAAGAAAATTATGTAAAATGAGTTTTTGGGGGATGTTGAGTATGTATACAAAGAATTTTACATTTTATAAAGATAATGAGGAAAAATAAGATATAAAAAGGATATAAAAGGGAGAGAATAAATATGTATGTTTGGAATACAGGAAACGAGAATCAAGGAAAGTGGATATAAAGTGAAATATTTGTGAGTCTACTTAAGTATTTACGTGGCTCATTAAGTTTTCATACAAGTAATTATGTTCTTATGGGTCTTATTTATATATATTGTGGTTCATTTTCTTATTTTTTTGCCATTGCTTTTCGATTTACTTAACTTAACGTCTTTCAGAATGGCAAGAAGAAATAACACTAAGATCTATATTACTATTATTTCCTTTTATTGATATACCTAAGAATGACGAAACAATAGTCATCGCTAAGAACACAATCACTGTTTTCCTCTTTCCCTTCACGTCTGTTAAAATGGTGAAAGGAGTAACGCTAAGGGAAAAATACATTACTTTTTCCTCAATTTATGAATGCACTATATAAAAAATAATAAACGGAAAATAGGGAAAATATAGAACATCATTATTCATGTGTTTTCATTATTATTTCTTATTTCAATTAAAGTTCGTTCTCAAGTTTATTGTTATTGTTATTGTATTGCCATTAATTCTTAGTACTTAAAGCTGATTATAATTCACTATGTTATTGTTTATCTCTGTTTCTGTTGTTGTTGTAATTTGCTGATGTTTACTGATGAGATGAAGTTGTTATTATTGTTATTATTAGTAGTACTATTACCATTGCCATTATTATTACTACTGCTAATGCTCTTGTTGTTGCTATTACTATTATTATTACTACTAATATTAATAATAATAATAATAATAATAACAATAATAATAATAATAATAATAATGATAATAATAATAATAATATAATTGCAGACTATCACCATCACTGTTATTTCTTTCTCCTCAGTGTCTTGAAAAACAACACGATAATTAGTAAAGGTTGAGAGTCCGTCCCTCACACGGGGTTACAAAGTGCTATCATAAAGTTAGGAGCCTTTCACTTTACTGTACTTCTGTTTCTATTAAGTAGATATTATAGTAGTATTGCAGCCATACGAACAGCCTTGTTAGATCCCGTAGGAGTGCTGCTGTCTGTTCTTCCCTTGTACTTTTTTTTGCCTTGAAGTAGCTATGATAGTTTTAATTAAGTTTCGTGTTTGGATTATTTGATGGGGGGGGTTTTTTACGTTATTGTGGTTTATTTGTGTCTGTTTTATGTTGGCTTGCCTGTGTGTGTGTGTGTGTGTGTGTGTGTGTGCGTGTGTGCGTGTGCGCGTGCGTGCGTGTGTGCGCGCGCGCGTGTTTTTTATTCAGAGACGGAAGTTCAAGTTAAGATTCAACTTTTTTATTCATTATTTTTCCTTTGCAATCTTCATTTTAGGTTTCTTTTCTTGATGTTGGGAAGGAAAGCAAAGTCAGAATGTTGAATAATCATTATCATTATCAGTATTTATTTATTCTTTCCTTCATTTATTTTAATTTTATGTTTTATAAACCTTTGATTATGTGGCTCTTTGTGTTTTTTTATTATTCAATGACGAAAAATGTTATCAGAATTGAGTATAATTTTCTATTTTTTATATATGTAAATGTATCTTCTTGTTTTCCTCTTTCTTCTATATGTTCAGTTTGTGTTTTTTAACCATTATTTTTATTATATTTATTATTTGTTCATCTTATTTATCTATCCATTTAGAGCAATTTCCTGATGTTTTAATACACTTGGTTCTGTTTTATGTTATCGTATTTTGTATATATATATTTATTTTCTTTGAAGGTGCATTTTTTTCGTGCAATATCAAGATAGTTTCATGTTGGTTCGTTTTCATTATATAAAAAATCATCATTTATTTATCTTATTTTGGGAGTAATATTTTGGGTTAAATTTCCCGCCACTAATAAATACTCCTTGACATTTATTATTCCAAGTTTCATTAAATTACCGTCTTTTGTTTTTATCATTTATTCATTCATTTATTCATTTATACATTTATCTACTATTTCACTTTTTCACAACTTTTTATTCTCTTTCTTCTTATATTTTTTTATTTCACTTTTTCAGTTTCTTTTTTATATATTCGGTTATTTATGGTTCCTCTTTAAGTGACTGATTCGTCCGGTTCCGTTGTTTTCTGCATCCGGTTACATTATAATTATTTTTATTATGCATTATTCTCTCTTTTGCCTTTCTTTTATTTTAATTCCAGTTCCCATAAGTTCTGATTTCGTTTTTTTCTTCCTTATTTCAGTTCGATTACGTTAAGTTCGGATGCCGTATATTCAATTTCCGTTTTCATTCGCTTACCTCAAGTTTGGATGCTCCTTATATCACTTCTATTTTTATTCGGTTGAGTTCAGATATTATTTCTTTTATGTCTATTTTACTTCGGTTGTCTCATCATCATCATCATCATCATCATCATCATTATCAAATCATTATGGAAGTCACATTAATTCATCTAAACTTAACGAACTGAGTGACCTTCGTGTAACACAAAACACACACACACACACACACACACACACACACACACAGACACACACACACACACACACACACACACACACACACACACACACACACACACACACACACACACACACACACACACACACACACACACACACCCACCCACCCACCCACCCACCCACCCACCCACCCACCCACCCACCCACCCACCCACCCACCCACCCACCCACCCACCCACCCACCCACACACACACACACACACACACACACACACACACACACACACACACACACACACACACACACACACACACACACACACACACACACACACACACACACACACACACACACACACACACACACACACACACACACACACACACACACACACACACACACACACACACACACACACACACACACACACACACACACACACACACACACACACACACACACCTGAGGCTCATTAAAAGGGTACAGTATTGCCCTCTGAGTGATATGATTTATTTTGAGGCGGAGCGAGAGGAAACACCTGTACAAGGCTATGAAGAGGGGAGCAGCGAGGGGAAACGGATGGTGAATGAGAGGGGAAACTTTACTTAGAATAGAAAATAAACCCAGGAAGTTTTTAATTCTACCTTACTTTACCTCAAAGCTTACGTGGAAAATACACTGATACATGATTTTGCTTATTATTCATTTATTCATATTTTGTTTATTTCATTCGATTTTTATTCATTCTATTTTATCTTTTTTTTTTCTTCTTCAAGTAGAGCCCTTAAAAGTGTTTCAAATTTCCTCAGACTTCACGTTGAAAATACACTTGGTACATATCTTGACGTTTCTATTTTTTTTACTCTTTTTTTCCCTCCCTAAGTAGGACCCTCAAAGCTGTTTCCTTAACGTGGAAACTCAATAGTCTTGTCTTACCACACTTGTATGATACCACTAGTTAGCTTCCTCCACGTATAGCTAGGAAAGATGTGTGTGTGTGTTTCTTTTTTTTCTTTGTTTTTTGCTGTCTCTTCCTTCCTAAGTGTTTGTTGATTGCATGGGTGTGTGTGTTTGGGTGGGGGGTGGGGGGGGGGAAAGGGGCGGTTTCACGTACTTAAAATCTGACTCAGTAGAAAATTTCGTATATATCTGTTGCATATTTAAGGGAGAAAGTGTGATTTTCTCTCTTCATCCTGGCACGGGTCCCATACTCCTCCTCCTCCTCCTCCTCCTCCTCCTCCTCCTCCTCCTCCTCCTCCTCCTCCTCCTCCTCCTCCTCCTCCTCCTCTTCCTCCTCCTGCTCCTGCTTCTCTTCTTTCCTCCTCGTGTACCCATCGTCCCCTCACAGTCTCCCTTCTAAAACATCCCTCGTCGTCTCGTCAGCCCCTTCAACTTTCGTCTCGTTCCTCCTGAAGGCTCTAAGAATGCTAAGTAATTGATGGGAGTTGATAGTGTTGTCAGCTGGTTTTTTTGTACAAATGTTCTCTTTATGATCTTGTTATTTTCCTGTTACTGCAATGCTAATGATGACTTGGCGAGAGAGGTTAATAATAGTTAGCATTATTATTTTCTCATCTTAAAAGCAGTCTCCTAATTTAGTTATCATCCCCTCACTATCAACATCTCGTACAACATATGTGTTTTACCTTCAATATTCATCTCAATACATATCGCTTGAAGAGGAAATAGATTAGCTTTTTTTTATTACACAATTCCTAACACTTTAACTGTCATTCCTTTGGTTGGGATGAAGTTGTTACTATTGATGTATATCCTTCACATAATGCTTCCTTCCTCTCTCATTAGTGAAGCTGAAGTGCAGTACAGAACACCTGCCTTTAAGTAATGTGTTATTAATATATGTTGTAGAAATGCAGGTTATTATTACACATTATTTTCATTTTTATTATATTTTCATCCATGCCTCGTCAGACTCATTCCACACACACACAGACAGACAGACAGAGAGATAAATAATTAGAGAAAGATAAGGAAAAGGAGAGAAAAATATCTAAATTAAGAAAAATTATTACGGGAGAGGACAGACAGGGTTGCGGAGGGGATGTGGTCAGGGCGTGGGGTGTGGGCGTGGGCGGGGTGGGGTGTGTGGGTGTTGAGGTGGAAGGGGAGGGGAGCACACTGGCTGCATCCATAATGACGGTGGAATAAAGGAGTTTTTCTCTTCACTAATTGACACCTGACACCACGGAGAGTCACCTGTGCAAAAGTAATTAGTCTTAACCTGCTGTTTAGTGGCAACACGCAAGGCTGTTTACACTCACCAGCTGTTCTCAGGTAAATAAAGTTAAATAAAGTTCTAATATTTTTTTTTCTCTCTCTCTCTCTCTCTCTCTTTCTCTCTCTCTCTCTCTCTCTCTCTCTCTCTCTCTCTCTCTCTCTCTCTCTCTCTCTCTCTCTCTCTCTCTCTCTCTCTCTCTCTCTCTCTCTCTCTATATATATATATATATATATATATATATATATATATATATATATATATATATATATATATATATATATATATATATATATGTATATATATATATATATATATATATATATATATATATATATATATATATATATATATATATATATATATATATATATATATATATATATATATATATATATATATATATATATATATATATATATATATATATATATATATTGTCTCTAATCACTTCGGAATATTTTTACTATACTTCAATTCTCTCCGTTTATCACTTTCGTTTCTTTTTTTTCGTTATTTTTTATTTTGTAAGTCTCATTCGTTGTTTGTTTTTAATGAGGAGTAACCTGATCTGGTGTGGACTTGAGATGGGGGGGAGGGGAGGGGCGATGTTTTGCAGTTGTTGCTAATGATGTGTTACGTATCCTATCCTATCCTATCTTATACTATCCTATCCTTTGCAGTAGTAGTAGTAGTAGTAGTAGTAGTAGTGGTGGTGTGTGGTTGTAGTTGTGGTTGTGGTGGTGTGTGGTGTGTGGTTGCAGTAGTTGTTGTAATAGTCATGATTATCGTTCGTTGTGGTGATTGTGGTGGTGAAAAATATGAGGTGTTGACAG
>JAXIVD010008223.1:15000-18087 GCA_036785275.1 Cancer borealis | reverse complement strand
GTACGACCTCATCTTGAATATTGCGTACAGTTCTGGTCCCCATATTACAGAAAGGACATTGACAACTGGAAAGAGTCCAGCTAGAGATAACGAAAATGATTCCAAGGCTGAGAAATAAACCTTATGAAGAAAGACTTAAAGAATTTAAACTTATTCAGCCTCGAAAAACGAAGGATGAGAGGAGATTTAATTGAAATGTTCAAGATAATTAAAGGATTTGATAATATCAATGCAGAAGATTACATTACTTTTGATCGATCAAATATAACAAGAAGGACGTCATACCTTTAAGATTACTGGTAAAAGATTCACATCAAACGAAGCCAAACATTTCTTTTTCAATCGGAATCGTTAACGTTTGGAACTCCCTGCCCGCCAATGTCGTCGACAGTAAAACAATTAATACATTCAAAAATAGGACTGGACAAATATTAGAAGCCAATCCGCAACTAAAACATTATTCGTCAATATAGTAAACTTTGAGCAAGTTCCTTCTAATGTACAGTAATTACAAAATCTCGATTCGGAAGGACGTCGCTAGGAGCCTGACATCGCTTGCCAGGAAGTAGTGTTAGTGACAGTAGTAATAGGCTAGTCTAATCTAATTCCACGCATTTATTTATTTATTTTTACTTATATTGCATGGTTGGCCTTCCTCTCCTCCAGTCGTGGCTGGTGGGAGAATCTCTCACCCATTACAATCCTGTATCCTTCACCCAGATTAGATAGTGTAGTCTAGTTTATCACAAACAGCCTCTTAAGGGCCAGTAGGCCTGTTGCTGTTTGTTCTTCCTATGTGTTCCTATGTGTTTCCTCCATCCGGGGCAGGCAGGACAGGGCTTAGTGACAGGCCAATGGGTGTTTTGTATGTTTCTCTCTATCTCCCCGCAACTTTTAGGTTGTTGATAGGCGGGGAAGGGACGCCAGCCACCCAGCCCTCCTGACGACGCCATTACACAAATGATGGTGGTGGTGGTAGTGGTGGTGGTAGTAGTGGTGGTTGGTGGTGGTGGTGATTGTTCTAGTTTTATTTTATTCTATTTATTTTTTTCTATTTTATATTTCTAGTTTTATTTATTTTAGTTGATTCTCTTTAAGTTTTATTCGGCAGTGTATCTTAGGTTAGTGAGTGTTTAAATGCCTGTCCGTCTGTTCCGTCTGTATATATGTGTGTACGTATGTATGTAACTATTTATGTCTGTCTTTTATATAAGTTTCAAATACATTGTATATAGTACCTTATAAGCAGATGTTACTGATGTAATACTTTATGACAAAGGTAATAATATGCTTTAAATTCACCTCCGACGCCATCTGAGATCACAGAGGAAAACAATGTGTGACCATAACTCTTACGTGGAGCTATTATACAAACCATCAGAGAGAGAAAGAGAGAGAAAGAGAGAGAGAGAGAGAGAGAGAGAGAGAGAGAGAGAGAAGAGAGAGAGAGAGAGAGAGAGAGAGAAGAGGAAGAGAGAAAGAGAGGAAAGAGAGAAAGAGAAAGAGAGAGAGAGAGAGAGATAGAGAGAGAGAGAGAAAGAGAAAGAGAAAGGGAAAGAGAAGAGAGAGAGAGAGAGAGAGGAGAGAGAGAGAGAGAGAGAGAGAGAGAAGAGAGAGAGAGAGAGAGAGAGAGAGAGAGAAACACAAACATCATTTAACACTCCCTTGGTGGAATGCTAAAGAGGCTTCAACTAACAGGGTGTGGGAATCAACACCTGTGTGTATGGGACGTGATGTGTGAGAGGTGAGGGTTGGGGTGTGTGGTGGTGTTGGTTGGGATGTGTGGTGGTGTGCGCCGAGGTGTGTGGTGGTTTATGCTGGCGGGTGTGTGAGGATTGGAGTGTGTGGTGTATTGGTTGGGGTGTGGATTGGTGAGCGCCGGGTGTGTGGTGGTGTGTGCTGGAGGGTGTGTGAGGGTGGAATGTGGTGGTGTATGCTGGCGGGTGTGTGAGGGTTGGAGTGTGGTGGTGTTGCTGGCGGGTGTGTGAGGGTTGAGTGTGTGGTGGTAAAGATCGGGTGTGTAGTAGTGTGTGCTGATGGGAATGTGAAGGTTAGGGTGTGTGGTGGTAAAGGTTGGGGTGTGTGGGGGTGAGGACTGGGTGTGTGGTGGTGTGTGCTGGCGGATGCCGTGAGGGCTGGGATGTGTGGTGGTGTGTAAAGGTTGGGGTGTGTGGGGGTGAGGACTGGGTGTGTGGTGGTGTGTGCTGGCGGATGCGTGAGGGCTGGGATGTGTGGTGGTGTGTGAGGATTAGGGTATATGGTGGTGTGTACTGGCGGGTGTGTGAGTTTGGGATGTGTGGTGGTGAGGAGCTTGAAGACAGAACATATACATATACTTTAATTAGAGTTCACCTGAGTGAGAAAAAAAAATGTCTAGAGCTTCGCTAGAAACATGACACAAACGGACGTGATAATGTGTAATTAGTGTTGTATTTTGAAAAGGCATGACAGAGGAAAAATCTAGTTTGCAATTTTCAGCTGTTCAAAATAAATCAATAGAAGATAGAATGTTTTGTAAGACTGCAGTAAAGAGTCGAGATTCGTGAGTGGATTAGTAAAATGAGAAGGATTAAGAAAACGACTTCTTTTACTTTCTTCTTATTAAGAGACGATTAACATTTCATTTCATTTGTCATTACGATCAGAACTTCCTTTGTCTCTCCCTGATGATTTCACACACTCGTTCAGTTTCTATTATGTTTTCTTTTTTCCAGTGTTTTATCTCCCTTATAAACATTTTGGGGAGCATTTTTTTGACTTATTTTTGTTTATATTTAGCAAGTTTTAACGTAGTTACCTGCACAAGACATTACACACGACACAAGCAGATCGTTAGATATTCACGTCGTCTATGTAGTAATAACCTGTCGATCAGTACATGCATGATCATACTGAATAAAAGTGTTTCATTCAGTACACAAGTATATGCTCAACCTTTGTGCATCAACAGTTCCGAAGCACAACTTGGCGTTAATGTTGTTTCTGTCCAGTGAAAGGTCAACCACGTAAATGTTGGTGAATTTCTGTCAGTCATTTACGTCGAAAGTTAATGCCAAATGACCATGTGTGGGAAGGAAGAACAGCGGA
>JAXIVD010008223.1:0-5000 GCA_036785275.1 Cancer borealis | reverse complement strand
TGTGTGTGTGTGTGTGTGTGTGTGTGTGTGTGTGTTAATAGTATATATTATAAGAATTTCCATGACCCAGTTAATGGAGGTGTGAGTAACGCGCCGTAACTGGTGCGTGGCTGTGGTGCGTGTGTGTGGGGTGGGTGGTGTGTGGTGCGTGGGTGTGGTGCGTGGTGCGTGGGTGTGGTGCGCTGGTGTGGGGCGTGGGTGTGGTGCGTGGGTGTGGTGTGTGGGTGTGGGGCGTGGGTGTGGTGCGTGGGTGTGGTGCGTGGGTGTGGTGCGTGGGTGTGGTCCAGTGTTTGAGCAGCACGGGTCCGCCCAGCACCACTGCACCATAAACAGGTGCCATCCACCCGACAGATGCATCCAACACTTGGTACAATGTTCCCCACGCCGCCCTGCTCACACCCACGCCGCTGCACCCACGCCACCCTGCTCACACCCACGCCGCTGCACCCACGCCGCCCTGCTCACACCCAATAGCAATAGAAAAAAACAACAGGGGTGCCGTTACAAAGGCAACACCCCGACACAACAACTGAACTGAACTGAACCCACGCCGCTGCACCCACGCCGCCCTGTTCACACCCACGCCGCTACACCCACGCCGCCCTGCTTGCACCCACGCCGCCCTGCTCACACCCACGCCGCCCTGTTCACACCCACGCCGCTGCACCCACGCCTGCCTCTCCAAACACTCCAGTTTTTAAGCAGTAGTGTCGCCCTCGTGCACGCAGCACACACTGAACCACTACTCGTCCACCTTCATGCACACCCACGTTCGTCACACGAGCTTCATGCACTTGTACCAAAACAGGTTACTCTAATATTTTAAGTATATTGTGTTTTCAAAAAAAGTCATAATATATGCAAAAAAAAAATATTACAAACCCTAATGGGATATCAACCTTTCCTGCCACAGCTTGAGTTTTTGTTCAGACAGGAAAGGCCTCTCGATGGTCGTGACAATGCTTGGTCAGTGTTAACGAGTCAAAAAGAAACAGTAACTAGTAGCTTTACAAAACGTGGTGTGCAGGATACTCATACGAACTCTATGTATTGGTGCCAAATGGTACTAGCACTCTGTAGTGTGAGGCAGTGTGCACGTAAAGGTTAGTGTTGTGGACAGTTCGATGTAGGTGTGTGGTCGAGTTGATCACTGGAAGACAGCAACACGCAGCTCAATGGGTAATGATGTCGCCGTCACTACAATGCTTTTCTGGCGCTAGTAATGATTGTGGAGTAATGGTGCACCTCAGCCCTGAGGGGAAGCAATAACTCCGGCAACACCTTAGAGTGTGCAGTGTTGAGAGAACGACGCCATTATACTTGCACTGGGTGGAACGTTAGTCGCGGCGGGAATCAGTGTTTCTCCTTAAAGCTCACTGGAAGAGGCTTAGTGCAATCCCCGCCATGTTTCAAGCTTTGGAAATATTAGTCACCTAAGGTAAGCCCCCTTTCCGAGCAGAGAGGCGGCGAGGCTAGCAGGGAGCAGAGGAGAAGGCCAGCAGGTAGCAGAGAGGAAGGCGAGCAGGGAGCAGAGAGGGAGGCAAGGAGAGAGCAGAAGGAGAGGCAAGCAGAGAATGAGTAACTATGATACTCTCCCTCCTCAGGATCATCACCACCACGCTTGCAAGACTCATTCACCTCCGTTATTTTCTTTCCTATCAGACACAGGCATCGCGCTGCTACTCACACTTATAAATGTTACATTCCTCTGAAACACTGATCGACTGATCCGCAGAAAAGCATAAGAGGCAGGTATTGACGGAAGGAGGCAGCAGAAGGGAACAGGGATCGATCCTTGACGCAGCAAACACTAAGCAGGAACGTTACTGATCAAGCCATGAGCAGTCAGTAGAGGCAGAGATCCTGTGTTCGGTCACTGGTCCGAAGTGTGATGACGCTCGACGCGACGCATCATGAATGGTACTACTGTATGGTCAGCGTTGAACACTCCACTAACAAAATTGCAAGTGATTCCTTCCGAGGATTGAAAGCGGAGACTGGCTGGCCTTAGACGCCTCGCTGAACCATTACAGTGAAGGACGACTACCTGGAAGCAATGTCGAGTGCCAAGGAGACCGCCTGGGTTGTCTGCTCAATAAAGTTAATTATCTAAACCAATTAGGCGTTGTTAACCACCGAGGAGAATACAATATCACGTTGAAATTACTACTTGTCTCTAGAAGGCATATATCTACTTATCTGTTTGTTCATGTATCTGTGTGTATGTCTGTTTCGTGTGCACCTTTGGTTACTCATGATTGGGACGCTGGTGACAAGCCACACCTTGTACAGGTGTCAACATGCTAATTTATAGTGGCACTGTACTGGTCCTCTTGAAGACCCACGTCCCATCCCACTTCTCTTCCCCTTCCCTCATCAACCCTGCCTTACGTGACTCAAGTTGTCATTGTAGGTGTGCGACGTGTGGGTGATGCTACTCCACACAGCGACGGTCGTAAGATCTGCGGTACTGGCAGTGTGTGAATGCAGGACGCTGCAGTCACTGCCACACCCCTCCCACCCACACACACACACCATGGCAAAGCAAAAGAGTATAAGATTGGTTGCTAGACATGCAGTTTCATAAAACTATTTATATATCTTTATATCTATTAATATATATATATATATATATATATATATATATATATATATATATATATATATATATATATTTATATATACATATATATATATATATATATATATATATATATATATATATATATATATATATATATATAAAAGCTTTGTTTCCAGGTTTGTTTTTGGATAGGAAAACAAGAAAAGAAGAAAAAGTTTTAGTGCAGAATATATTTTTAGATTTTCTCAGTCTTCTTGGTCTTTCATATTTGTATGCAAAGGAGGCTACCCAAGGATAAAAAAGGCAACCCTGTTGGACCTCTTCCGTGAAATACCAGAGAAGGAAAAGCCGAAAACTTTACTCAATTGCAATTCATTATTATATTTTTGAAAGAATTTACGTTTAATAATCACTCAGAAATTCTCCTTCACTGACGATATATTTTGTAGAACACGTTTGAAAATATAACGAAAATAGTTGACGTAAAAACCCGCAGCTCTGAGGGAAAATCACCTCGACTAGGATCATGGAAGGGAAGAGGCGACGTTTCCAGGCTATATATTTGGATAATATAAAAAGGTATGTAATTTTTCATACTTTGTGTGGTACTTTTTACGTCACAAAACTGTTAGTTGGTGACGCAGCCTGAGTTGCTGCTGATCATTGGTGACTCAGAGTACATGTAGAAGGCCTCTGCTGACCACAACACGTAGTACAGACCACAGCTAATACTTGTAAGGAGCTTTTGCTTAGTTTCTTTACATTGTTTAAGCTTTTCGGAGGCTTGAAAAATATCGTTTAGCTTGGCATGTGTCAGGTGTGAGGATAACACACACATCCTTCACCCAATCTTGGACTTCGTGTTGAAGGAAGAGCTGAACAGGCTGACGCAACATAGAATCCAAGAGTGTTTAGTTGGTAAAGTATGAGTTAGAATGAGTACGTTGAGCTGCACATTACTCGCTGTGGCGTCCATCTGTCTCCATCACCTCGAGCCTGTGATAGATAAGGATTTATTATTGTGGTAAACAGCATCAAGATGTCCTGGCTGCTATGGTTTTATTTTCCTTGGTTTCCACGGAGACTTGTATAGCGATGTGACTATAGAATCATAAGATACCAAGTATAAATCGTATAGTAGCCTAAAATATTATATAAATCAGATATCCTAATGTAAATTCTAAAGTCTTAACTTTCTATAGTTTAGAGTTGGGTTTTTCCAGAATATATGAATGCCTTTATTTTTAGCCTTCCATTACCAACACAAAATATCCAAATTGCCGGCTTGTGGGTAACTATCCATAGGTTAGGAATCCTTGGCACTGTAGTGGAAGGGCAAGGTAATTGTTAATTAAGAAAAGGGGATGACGGTCTGGAAAGCTGCACCCAATCAACAGAGGAAAAAATATTTTTTTGAGGTAGTGAAGACCTCCAAGTTCTCTGTAACTCATTAAAAATGTAACTCATTAGGAAATTACAAAAATAAGGAGTTCCTTCATCCCTCTATAACGTTTTTCTTAAGAGTTAATTAAAGTTTCGTCGTAGGAAGCCCGTTTGTAAAGTGACGATTAGGAGTTTAGCAGAGTTACCATCATGAAAATGGAGGCGACTGAGTGCAAGTGAAAATTCATTGAAGAATTATCGAATGATTGAATGGTAACAAGACATAACTTCCATAGCTGACAGATTTCAAAGATTTGTGACCATGAACTGAAACAGCAATAGATCGTCTTGCAAGGAAGCATGAGAAAGTACAGAGAGAAGAATTGAATTCCAAGCTAAGTAGTTTAAAGTCTAAATATGTATACCAAATTCTACCAAAACCTTTAGAAAATCTTTAAAGTGATATCAAAGCTTTAATTCGATTCAAAGATTCTATTAAGAAAATAAGATCACCAGTATTTACGCCTTTCACGGAATTCACACCAATGATGAGACAAATTGTGAGTTGAGTGATACATAATTATTTTGTTGTTGAAGATAGTTTTGTAAGCTTTAAAATTACAGGAACTCAAAGGTATCAGATGGTAGTTTGGAGGATTACTGTGGCTACTATTTCTGGGGACAAGTTTATTGTAAGCGTGTGTGTCAGCGTGGAAGCACAGAACTCTAAGGTCATCTGAAGGACTCCATCAGCTCCGTAACTTTTTAAGGATGAAGGATTTTTATATTTGACATTATTTAATTAAGAGAAAGAGGAGAGGGAAGGTAAAACCAATTATCATCCACGGTTGAATTTTTTCGGAAAAGTTTGATTGAAGAATTGTAGAGAAGGAAGGTAGAAGAGATGGAAGGAAATTATGCCATCTGGACTGAAAAGGTTTGGAAAAACCTCACAAAAAGAATTATTGGGGTTTATGGCTCGATGCCAATAAATTATGAGAGGAGGTAGATTTGACAAGGTTTTGGCGTCACC
>JAXIVD010008222.1:12500-18087 GCA_036785275.1 Cancer borealis | reverse complement strand
TCTGCGGTGTAAGTACATGCAGGAGGGCTCGTGTGCGTAATTGCCGTGTAGACTTCTCGTGCGTGTGCGTTTGTTTCTTGGTCGTGTTTAGGTGGGAATTATGAGTTAAATGAAGCTTGATTTTGTGTGTTGGGGGTTGGGCGGGTTGAGGGTGTGTTGTGGGGGTTGATTGCTAGCAGTGTCAGGGCATCAGGCTCGTGTGTGTGTCACTGGTGAGGGAACGTGGCGGTGATCCTGGTGACTCCTGTTTGGTGGTCCTCTCCTTCTTTCCCCACCTTGTCCTCTGTCCTCATCCTTCGTGTCACTATCCTCGTCTCTGTCTTCATTCTCGTCTCCCTTCCACATACCTTCGTGTTCGTTTCATGTTTTATTTCTTCTCTTAATCTTAGTTCATGTTCTCCTCTTTCCCTCCTCCTCCTCCTCCTCCTAACATCTCATTCCTGGTCACACCACTTCACTGTCATCACCTCTCTATCCATCACCGAAGATAACACGCGGAGCAGCGGGCAGTACACACACACACCCTAACACACCCCAACCCCAAGGTGAAACTCAAGACCTTGGCTTATCAAGGGGTCATGCAAGCCTGTTAAGGGAAGAATGAAAAAAAAGTTAACTGTCTTAACCACGTGCAAGTTATTCACTACCACCACTACAGTGAAAAAAAAAATAATGAAAAAAAGAAAATGGATATAGTTACAGCAGTGTTCGGAATGATGTGTTGCGTTATGTTGGTGAATTTTGAAAGTGATTGTAAATGTAAATGTGGCCCCGAGTCCTGAGTTATGGTTTTTGATAATGACTCGTGATTATAAGTTGGCGTTGTAGTAGAAAGTTATGGCAGAACATAACTTGTGCTGCTTGCTTGGCTAATAATGTGCTGTAAGTGAGTTGTGTTTTGATAATGGTTTGTAGTGGTAATTTTTTTATTCTTTTAGTAAGATGTATTTTTTTATTCATACTTGTGGGATGAAGTTTATCGACTGGAAGGAAAAAAGAAAACGCCTAGATATTTAATTGTTTTTTCTTCTTCTTTTTTTTTAAATATAACAGTAAAATTTTCTTCAAATGGTATACAAATGAGAATCAAAAGTAAATGTTCGTTTCGTTGTTTTTTTGCAATGTTTAGTGCGTAATCATTATTTTTTTTCTTTTCGTTTGGCGTTGACTTCGCATTATTTTTTCATCATAAGGGGGAGAGTCGGTTTAGTAATTATAAAACGTTTCTCTTATTTTTCGTTTTGCTTTACCTTCACAATATCATTTTTTGCTTCCTATTTTTTTTTTATAAGGGGGCGAGTCAGTTTCATGTTTTAATTTATCCCTCGGTAGTTTTTATAGTAAAATTTCTGGTTTTCCTTTTAATTTTCACCTTGTACCTTCAAATTGACTGCTGACCTTGTACTGGCGCATGGTTCATTTTCCAGCTGCCGTGATACTTTTTTTTACTCTTTGCTCATTTAGCATGTCATTGAATGCATTCGCGAGCTTAAATATCCCTCGTATACCAGACACTTTTGTGGGGTTGTACTAAATATTCGTTCTTTCTTTTCCATTCTTTTCTTGTTTCTCTTTTTTTTTAATCTTTTTTGGCTACACGTGATGGCGTCTTTTCTTGTGTGTGTGTGTGTGTGTGTGTGTGTGTGTGTGTGTGTGTGTGCGTGTGTGTGTGTGTGGTTTTAATTTCATTCCGGAGGTCGTGTGTGTCTGTTTTTTTTTTACTGACTACTGTGCTTCCCAAACTGTGTACTGCAGTTCCGTTCCTCAATGTAGCACTATGTTAAATACACTTACAGATGAAGTATATACTCATACTATCGAAATGCACTGTGTATTTGTGTACATGTGTGTGTGTTTTTTATTGTGTTGTGTGTGTGTGTGTGTGTGTGTGTGTGTGTGTGTGTGTGTGTGTGTGTGTGTGTGTGTGTGTGTGTGTGTGTGTGTGTGTGTGTGTGTGTTTTATGGGCCTCTGATGTTATTCTATCAGTATGTCGCCAGTTTCTTCCAGCCACTCCAGTCCTTGTCAGCTTGTCTCGCTCTGCTCACACCCTACAATTTAGGCAAACACTCAGGTATTTGTCGGTCGCCACACCGCGTCCAGCCTGTAATCAAGCTTTCTCGGTTACACTGTATTCCATATATATAAAAACATGAACTCGTTTTACCTGTCACTTGTCACCTATTACTAGTCTCTCTCTCTCTCTCTCTCTCTCTCTCTCTCTCTCTCTCTCTCTCTCTCTCTCTCTCTCTCTCTCTCTCTCTCTCTCTCTCTCTCTCTCTCTCTCTCTCTCTCTCTCTCTCTCTCTCTCTCTCTCTCTCTCTCTCTCTCTCTCTCAAGACATTCTAGACCCCTACCACCACCTCCTTAAGCCAGACCGCTGAATTAAAAGTCACGAACGTTCAGGTATTCCTATGTAAACAAAGTATTGATTGCCCACGTGTCCTCGTTATGCTCGGTGTACTAAGTAAACTCGGCGGGCCAAGGAGTCATCGACACCTGTTTACTCACTCAGAGAACGCCGCCTGTGTTTCGTATTTCTGTCTTTGGCGATGAGCGTAAATCAGTGAGGAGAGAGACAGAGACAGAGACAGAGAGTGAGTTTCGTGTGTGTGCCATGCCTTTGGTTTGCGGAGGGGGTAAAGGGAAAGGAAGGGAAGGGGAGAGGAAGTTCATGTGGGTGAGAAAGGTCATTATGGGATGTAAAGGCTCATAAGACAAATTGGTGTCGTTAGGGATGTCTTGTGGAGAGAGAAAGGTGCGTGTAGCAAGGCGGCCGAGACTTTGTTCTGATGGACGGGAGGTTGTGAACATGTACTCCTAACTGTGAGGCGGAAGAAAAGGAAGAGAAAGAAAAGCAAAGGAAAATATGGGTAATGATCTTGGAGATGAGGAGGAAGGAGAAGGAGGAGGAATAGCTAGGAAGGCTGGGCAGAAGGAGGAAAAGGAAGAGAAGTAGGAGGAGTAACTAGTAGGAGGAGGGGCAAGGGAGAGTGGTGGAGGAGGAGGGAAGCAGTGGAGACTCAGAGCAGAAGCAGCAACAGCAGTCGGGTGGACGTGAGGGTGGAGGTGTGGGTAGTGCCTCACGCTTGCTGCCTGACGTCACCTCGCTGGCACTCACTCCCGCTCCACCGTCCGCCGCTGCTGCAGGTGAGCGCCGCTAACACTCCTTACTGACCTACCTTATTTCCCTGCTGTCACTCTCTTAACTTATCTTACTCTTCCGCCCTGTTTTACGACCTTCTCCCAGCCTTTTTTTTTCACTTGATCGTCATTTTCCTCCCAGCCTGTAAACCGACCTTTTCATCCTTCCTGGCCTGTTAACCGTCCTGTCCTCTTGCTCTCGTACCTTTTCCTGTCCTTCCTGGTATTTGACCTGCTCCCATGTCCTGTTAAGCTTCTTTATTCCCCCCAATTTGACTTTCATGCCCTGCTGCTTCCTCTTACCTCCGGTCCACGGCTCACCTGGGTGCAGTTTGTGTTGTGTGTGTGTGAGTGTGTGTGTGTGTGTGTGTGTGTGTGTGTGTGTGTGTGTGTGTGTGTGTGTGTGTGTGTGTGTGTGTGTGTTATAGACAGACAGGCGTTTAAAGGGATTGTTCTGAGACATGTGTGAGTTTGATGTGCGTGTTGGCTTTGTTTCCATCCCCTATTTACACACACACACACACACACACACACACACACACACACACACACACACACACACACACACACACACACACACACACACACACACACACACACACACACACACACACACACACACACAAATACACACACACACACACACACACACACACACACACACACACACACACACACACACACACACACACACACACACACACACACACACACACACACACACACACACATACTGTCACTTCAGGAGTCATTGTTTACTAGACGCGTTGAAGAATGACTGAGTGAATGAGGCAAAGCAAAAACATCCTGAACCAGTCGCATTCACCACATTTTTCCCTCATCGTCTTTGCTTATAAATTCGTGGCACCCAAACATGTGTGAGGGAAACGTAACCTTCCACGCTTTTCAGTCCTTCCTGCTCCTCGTTGTCACGCCGTCCAGCCTTAACGCTCAGATAAACGGCGGCGCAATTTTCCCGCGGGAGTAAGAAGTAGTCCATAGCATGCAAAGTAGCGGAAGAAGGGGAGTCACGGCACACAGGAGACCCGTTGCTTTATGACCTAGAGTTGGCAGTGCACCTGTGTTGACTCTGTGTTGTTGTCAAGGTGGTACTGTAGTAGAGGCTGACGCTACATCTAACTTAACGTAACTGTAGGAAGGCTAGCAGTCTGAGGTGGCATGTGAGTGCGACAAACAAGGAAAACAAGGCGGTGAGTGGTGTGTAGGGAGACAAAAGGTTGAGAAATGAATGCGTGCAGCGAGGGTTGGCCTTGATTAATTTATTAGTGCTCCGTCCGTGTCGCTGACGATAGTGTTAAGGTGAGTGTGGTGGGGGTGCTAGGTCGCGCCTCTCTCTGCACTCACTCAGGGCTCGCTGGTTTAGTTTGTGTAAAGGAGGGAGGAGGGACGGCCGTGTGTGTTCTTGTAGTGCTGGGGCGGCGGTGTGGTGCTGGAGTGGACAGTGCGGCGGAGTGTGAAAGTGTGGGAGGTGAGGGAACATTTCAAGGATGGAGTAGTGTTTGGTGGCTTGTGTTTCTATGTGTGTTGGTCGAGTCAAGGTGTTGCTTCTTAGAGTGCTTATTGGCGACAGTGTGTGTGTGTGTGTGTGTGTGTGTGTGTGTGTGTGTGTATGTGTGTGTGTGTGTGTGTGTGTGTCTGTGTGTGTGTGTGTGTGTGTGTGTTTGGTCAGTATGGGTGTGTAGGCTCACACTAACGGTTGATCAAAGGTATGTTATGTCAATTAATGTGTAGAAGTGTATAAAGAGTCGCTGCATAGTGTTCAGGTGTTGGATGTGTAGGAAGCGGCTTAGAGTTTGGTGCGTGGCCAGTGTGAGTGACTATAATAGTAGTAGTAGCACCAATATTATTCTTATTCTTATTATTAATGTTTCTATTATTACTATTTTTTATTATTAATATTACTATTTATATTATGATTATTATTATCATTTTCATAATTATTATTATTATTATTATTATTATTATTATTATTATTATTATTATTATTATTATTATTATTATTATTATTAATAATATCATTATTGAAAATATTATTATTATTATTATCTTCTGTGGTAGGGAGACCTGGCCTGATCGCACATCAGCGGCCAGGCTGGGAGAATATTTCCACCGTGTTCTCTGTGTGTTGTAAAAGTCAACCAGTAGAGATGGAACGAAGTGACTGAGGTGCCCCTTCTGTGATGGAAATACCAGTAGTTGTCTATCCAGTTAGAATATTATGTAAAATAATAGGACCAATCACAGTATACTAATGATAATGAGAATAACTAATAATTAGCATAATAATGATAATTATAATGATTATTTAATTCATGATAATAATGATGATAGTAATAATAATATTAATAATAATAAAAAAGTAATAATAATATATTAATGCTAACAATAATGATATATAGTATAATAATAATAATAATAATAATA
>JAXIVD010008222.1:0-7500 GCA_036785275.1 Cancer borealis | reverse complement strand
TGTGTTTAGTTTGTCGGTGCATGAGGTGCTAGACGCAGCGGGAGGCTGAGGACGTACCGATAGGAGGAAAACCTTAGATCCTGGCGGTAATTGGCACCCTAGCAAGAAATTATTACCGTCGCTTGATCTGAAACAACACACTCAAAGCTGAAAGCAGCGCTGCTTCCCCTTCAGAGTGGTGTGCACGAGAGCCTCATAGAAACACTCCAGCCCTTGTGCAAATTATAGACGATCGCGGGTCCCCATCCCCCCCATCGTGTGGAACAGACGGACGCTCCGCCAACACGATAGAAATACGCTTTGGCCTCGTGGCTTAAGTGTCGACCTTGCGGCGTAATGGTCGTCACGCAGGTGTTCTCCATCACACACCACTCACCTGTGTCTCCTGCTTAATGTTTGGTCCGTGAACTCAGCTAGCCAGTCACCGCGCCGCTCGCTCATGATAACCGGCGAGACATGGCGTGGTGTGGTGTGGTGTGGTGTGGTGTGGTGTGGTGTGGTGTGGTGTGGTGTGATTAAAAGAAAAACATTGAAACGATATCGCGTATCCTTTTACTCGACGCCATCCTGTCCATCCACCAAAGAGAACGAGCGAATAGCACAGTGATGGATGTTGGAAGCGACGTGTTGAGTGTGGGTGTATGATGCATTACCAGGACACACACACACACCAGGCGGTAATCACTGCGCTTCGGCCCCCATGCGGCTATAACTCCACAGTGCTTGCCAAGACGCGTGGCTGGAGTGGTGAATAAGGGTACCGCTGGGGGACCTTGCGCGCCCTCCACCACCTCCTCCTCCTCCTCCTTCTCCTGTAAAGATACAGTACTAGTGACCTCGTATTAATCAAGTTGTGTATTGGCCACCTCTTCACACTTCTTTTGCTGTTATTCATTGCCTTGTCGTCCTTGTCCTTCCATTCTCGTCCTTCTCCATGTTCCATTCTCCTGTACTTTTGTTATTTATTCTCGTACTTATATTTGTTGTCCTTGTCCTCATTCTTGTCCTCGTTCTCATTCTCGTTCTTGTTTCCGTAGAAGTTATTGTCTTCGAGCTCCTCCTTGTCTTTCTCGTCATTATCCTTCTCATTATCGTCGTCGTCGTCTTTATTTTCCTTGTTTCTCCTCGTCATTGTCCTCCTCCTTATATTCCTTTGTTCCTCCTCCTCCTCCTCCTCCTCCTCCTCCTCCTCCTCCTCCTCCTCCTCCTCCTCCTCCTCCTCCTCCTCCTCCTCCTCCTCCTCCTCCTCCTCCTCCTCCTCCTCCTCCTTCTTCTCCTCCTCCTCCTCCTCCTCCTCCTCCTCCTCCATTCCTCTTGCATCCTTTTTAATTATGTCCTTCCAGTTCACTCTTCCGGCCAACTTCCTCAGCCCTCCTCCCCACCCTCCCTCTTCCAAGGCAGTGGCACCGTTGAAGGACACGAGTCTACTCTCAGGCCTCCCACACCCATCGCTGTCCTGCCCTTCCTTTCTACACTTTGTATGATACACTTGAGAGGAGTTACACAGCCATTGATCCGCCTGTTGTGTGGTGATGCTTGATATATATGTGTGTGTGTATATATATATATATATATATATATATATATATATATATATATATATATATATATATATATATATATATATATATATATGTATGTATATTTGTATGTATTATAAAGTGTATGTTATTGGTATAAATATGTGTATATTGACTATTTTCTCTTTCTTATTCTCTTATTCTCTCTCTCTCTCTCTCTCTCTCTCTCTCTCTCTCTCTCTCTCTCTCTCTCTCTCTCTCTCTCTCTCTCTCTCTCTCTCTCTCTCTCTCTCTCTCTCTCTCTCTCTCTCTCTCTCTCTCTCTCTCTCTCTCTCTCTCTCTCTCTCTCTCATTACCTGTCATAGAGTATATAATATAAATAGAGACGTTCTTTATCCCGTGCCAGAGTTACCATTATAGAAAGTTTAGCGTGTATGTAAAAGTGCAAATTAATGACGCTGTGGACGGGTGTTACAGGTGCAGGTGAAATAAATTATGTGAGGTGTTTCATGTCTTCATTGTCACGTGTGTGTGTGTGTGTGTGTGTGTGTGTGTGTGTGTGTGTGTGTGTGTGTGTGTGTGTGTGTGTGTGTGTGTGTGTGTTTATGTGTGTGTGTCTTTGTGTGTGGATGTTAAGCCTTGTACAGACCCTTGTTTGTTTGATTGTGATTTACATTAGATACACACACACACACACACACACACACACACACACACACACACACACACACACACACACACACACACACACACACACACACACACACACACACACACATTGTTGCCGCACTCAGTATATTCTCACAATAATTTCTCCTCAGGTTCTAATCTTACTTGAAGTGATTTGTGTGACTTAAATTTTATGATAGTGAAGTGCGGCGCCTACTATTTACTTTTTCATTTTTCTTCCCCTTCTTTTTCTTCTTTTTCTTATGTAGTTGGTGCTTCTTTTTTGTTTGTGTATTATTAATTTATTCATTAATCCATTAAACTCTTCATCTTCATCATCATCATCATCATCATCATCATCATCATCATCATCATCATCATCATCTTTTTGTTAATATTATAATTGTTGGTTTTATTATTATTATTATTATTATTATTATTATTATTATTATTATTATTGTTATTTTTATTATTATCATTATTATTATTATCATTATTAATATAATTATTCCCCTCGCTTCTTCACTTCTTCCCCTTCCTCCTCCTCCTCCTCCTCCTCCTCCTCCTCCTCCTCCTCCTCCTCCTCCTCCTCTTCTTCTTCCAATCACTTTAACTGTATATTTGTTTATTTTTGCAAGATTTATTTGATTCAACTTTCTAAATAATCATATTATATATCGTCGCTGCATGACCTTGAGTTGCAGTGAATAGTATTACATTTACTTCAAATCAACTTCTTTTCCTCCTCCTTCCCACTTCTTCCCCTTTTTTCTTCCTCCTCCTTCTGGACACTTCCGCTCATTGATTCGTTTGACGTTCATTAAATTGATTACTCAACGCTCTTTTACAGTAAATTATTCAACCATTACATTTTCCTTTATTCACCGTCGTTGGTAATGCATTCATCACTTCGTTAATTTACTCCCCCATCACTTGCAAGTGACGTGAGCCTCGTTAGAAAATAAAAGAATGTGAGAGTTACAACGCATGCCATTTGGACTAACTCAGGTGAGAGGGTATTGCAGAGCATGTGATGTGTCTGCAGGTAAGGTTTGATTACCTGGATTAGTATTCGTGATGTAGAGGGTGTGTGAGGGTGGCGCTAGCAGGGTGGAAGGGTGGAAGACGGTGGGGCAAGGTGGAGATGGTGGTGTTGCTTGTAGTTTGTATGTGAGGAGAAGCAAGGTAATATAAGTAGTAATAGTAGTAGTAGTAATAGTAATAGTAGTAATAGTAGTAGCAGTAGTAGTAGTAGTAGTAGTAAATTTAATAGTGGTAGCAACGGTGGTATGATATAAAGTTGAGGCATGAGACGTCAGTGTGTGTGTGTGTGTGTGTGTGTGTGTGTGTGTGTGTGTGTGTGTGTGTGTGTGTGTGTGTGTGTGTGTGTGACGAAGAAGGCGCAGAAGGTGAGTGATATGGATGAGTATTGGCGTGGCGTGTCTGCTGGCTACTCAGCCTTGTTTACCCTCCTCCTCCTCCCCTCCTCCTCCTCCTCCTCCTCCTCCTCCTCCTCCTCCTCCTCCTCCTCCTCCTCCTCCTCCTCATTACCCAACTCATATTTCTCCCGCTCTCGTGCCTTTCATCCGAATCAGTTTATTATCAGTTTTTCATCATAATCACCTAATGTCTCTCCTCCGCCGTGCAATTATCCTCGAGAGCAAAAACATTTTCAAGATTATGAAAACTCCTGCCTGACAGTAAAGTGGTGGATTAGGTTGTTGTGGAGGAGGTGGAGATGGTGGTGGTGGAGGTGGTGGTGGAGATGGTGGTGGTGGTGGTGGTGGTGAGGATGGTTGTATGAAATTGGTGTCTATTTTGTAGTGAATGGTGTTGGAATGAAAAGTATGATGTATTTTGATATGCTTGTATGTTTCTTTCTCTCCATCTGTTTTTTTTTTTTTTTTTTTTTTTTTTTTTTTTTTTTTTTTTGAATGTGTGTGTGTGTGTGTGTGTGTGTGTGTGTGTGTGTGTGTGTGTGTGTGTGTGTGTGGTGTGTCCGAGGTATCAATGTCATCAGCAGCGTCGTGTCATATTCAGTCCCTGACAACCACTTCTTCAACGCTGGCTTCCTCGTACTTCGTCAGGTGGTAAAGATGCTGGGGAATAAATCACGTTATCCTTCCACTTTGCCTCACTCTAAACTTACCATTATATACTTTTTTTTTCATTATTTTTTTTTTTCCTGTGTTTTACTCGCCACAGCTTTTTTTTTATTTCAACACACTGACCCACAAACTGTTTTCCTACACCTGTATTTACCTTGCCCCGTTGTCTGTTTGCTGTTCCCTTCGCTACCCTCTTATTTGTTCCTCTGGTTGGCTCTGATAGTCATTCTTCCGCTGCTCTGTTTCAACTTTGTCATTTTGGTTGTCTCTAATTTCTTGTATTTGCTGCTATCTTTTATATTGACGTATCTTTCCTTGTCTCTCTTCTTTTACTTTCAATATTCTCTATTCGTTTTCGTCATAGTTTCTATTCTTCTTTATCTTCAGTTGCTCTCTTTCTTCGTATATTTTGTTTTTTTATTTATGTGTCAATATGTTTCCGGTGTTAGTTCAAATGACGTGGTTTTGTCTATCTGTTCTTGTGTGAGGTGGACATGTTTACGAGGTTGGGGGAGATGTGTATCGGCTCATCATTAGCTTGGGTTTTAATGTTGCCTCACGCTAGGAACACAGGGTCACACGAAGCCCTTTTATTCTGCGTAAAGTATCCCGGTAACTTGATTCATGGATTGAACTTCAGTGCTTGCTGTTTGAGTCACAGAAAAGATTTTAAGTCTGTGAAAAGTTTTGTTGTGGCTGTACAGTGAGTCATTCTGGCAGCAGCAGCAGCAGCAGTAGAACATGGAATAATAATAACGATAATAATAATAATAATAATAATAATAATAATAATAATAATGATAATAATAATAATATTACTACTACTAATAATAATTAGAGTAATTAGAATGATAATAATGATGGTAATAATAATACGTAATTAGTTTATTGGAAATTGCAGCCATAAGCTAAAAATGTACATTTTAAAATTACATCGTTTTAAATGTGAGGAGTGGAAGACTTTTTTTCTTAACATATAAGAGTGGTCAATAAGTTAATAAGAGTTTTGTGATAGGTGGTGTTATGGTGTGCTAGCAGCTTACGAGCTGGAGCCCCACCGCCTTCAGCTGACGAGGCGGCTGACGTGTCCTGTTGTTGGGTTGGTGCTCGGGGCGGGAAGCTGATAACAGATGATGATAGAAGTGCAGCTGCGTAGGTGCGATGATGTTTCGGAAAAGAGTAAACAAACATAGATAGACCCCAATAGGCATCCCACAAATGTACAGCCAGTCAGGTGTGTGTGTGTATGTGTGTGTGTGTGTGTGTGTGTGTGTGTGCTGGGACTGGCGTGTTGCCGTGCGCCGTAATATTTTAATGTGAACTTTGGCCAGGTCACTGGTCATATAATTAGGGGCTGACGTTCCTGCTGAGCCGCCGGCGGGGGTGAGGTGCGCATTACTGCTCATGCACCTCCTCTCCTCCTCCTCCTCCTCCTCCTCCTCCTCCTCCTTCTCCTCCTCCTCCTCCTCCTCCTCCTCCTCCTCCTCCTCCTCCTCCCTCCTCCTCCTCTTCCGCCTCCTCCTCCGCCTCCTCCTCCGCCTCCTCCTCCTCGCCTTCTCCCTTGCCCTTTTTCCGCACCCTCATCCTCGTCTTCGTCCTCGTCATCCTCCACAACACTTCAAGTGGTGCCAGAACAAGTGGAAGGTGTAGCGGAAGTCTACAGTTACTTTATTGTGCGCGCGCGCGCACACACACACACACACACACACACACACACACACACACACACACACACACACACACACACACACACACACACACACACATGCCTATATACTTTTTTTCCTGAAACATTTTCAAGACTTTTTTTCAATGGTGAATAAAATAAATAAATGTTTAATTAAAGAGTTGTCTGGTATTTTTAACAATACAATCGCTTTTTTTTCTAATTCCTCGTGGAGCTGTGGAATAGTTTGAGTCCAAAAGGGAAATAGTTACGGTAAGTCGACGAGATGTTGACGGAAGAAAAGGATTTATTGAACTTGTTGTCGGGAAATACTCACGTAAACTGGCAAGGAAAACATTCAGATATAAACGGGGAGCCACGGAGGTGCAGCATTACCTGTGTGAGGCGATGTAAAGATGATGTACTTGTAGTGGCGCTATCTGGACGCTCTTCGGCACCTCGACGCCAAGACAAGCTAAACCACTAGTAGCAAACACACCACAACTAACACATAATATTGGTGATGAAAAAAAACAAGCAAAAACCAAGACCTCCAGCAGAATTAAGGTCATATCCGAAGTCCAGGTCAGGGTCAAGAGGATTGCTAACTAAACACTCGTAACTGACACCTCCTGCCAGTTCCCTGAAAACCCCAGTCAATAGACGTGAATCTTAATCGCTTTACATATTACACCTGAAAACTGTCTTGGTAGGAATTTACTTAAAGCTTAGTGGAAGAATTTCACACCTTGGTATATATTTATTTATTCTTCCTTCTTTTTACCATACCGAGTACAAGTAAGTAGTACATGTTTGGCGATTTTGTGTAACACCAAGTTCTATGTACGACCTTAAGCAAGGCATCGGGTAGTACGACCGAGGAGCAAGATTCTGCTTTTAAATTCCTTGGTTCGGATCGGAGTGGAGAGTGTGGCGACGAGGATATAACGAGAGGGGATTACGGAGCTCCGAGAATCCCATGCGTGGAGGAAGGAAGGAAGGGAGTGAAGTGAGGAGGACGAGCAAGACTTTTCCAGTAAATACCGTCAGTGTATGTCAAGTTTTGCCACACATACATCAACACACACACACACACACGCACACGCGCACGCACACACGCACGCACGCACGCACGCACGCACGCACGCACGCACGCACGCACGCACGCACGCAGAGAGAGAGAGAGAGAGAGATAGAGGGAGAGGGAGAGGAGAGGGAGAGGGAGAGGGAGAGGGAGAGGGAGAGGGAGAGGAGGAGAGAGAGGAGGAGAGAGAGAGAGAGAGAGAGAGAGAGAGAGAGAGAGAGAGAGAGAGAGAGAGAGAGAGAGAGAGAGAGAGAGAGAGAGAGAGAAGAGAGAGAGAGAGAGAGAGATAAAAAACGCATGATAAAAACGCATTAGGTTATAACGTCGACAGAAACATGGTCACGCCGTGATGTAATGGGGGAAGGGAGAACGAGATTGTCTCTGTATGCCGGTGGTTCCCAAAACCCTTGGTAAGTGTGTGGGATGGCGTACGTACTCCTCTAGACTTGGAAT
>JAXIVD010008221.1:7500-18093 GCA_036785275.1 Cancer borealis | reverse complement strand
CCTCCTCCTCCTCCTTTTTCATCTCGTCATCTTCCATCGCGGTGTTTTTTTTCTTGCAATTTTCTCTCTTCTGTATATATAATTTTTCTTCCTCGCGATCCTTTTTTATTTCCTCCATATTTTCTTGTTTCTTTCGTTCTTTCCTTCCTTCCTTCCTTCCTTCCTTCCTTCCTTCCTTCCTTCCTTTCTTCCTTCCTTCCTTTTTCATTGTAAAACAAGTATTCTTCATCCTTCTCTTTCTATTTATTTTTCAGTTTATTATTTCTATCATTATTATTATTCCTACTACTACTGTTACTACTACTACTACTACTACTACTACTACTACAACTACTACAACTACAACTACAACTACAACAACTACTACTACTACTACTACTACTGTTATTTTGATCTTTCTTGTCGTTCTTCACTTGAATCTTGTTATTTGTTATTGTTATTTCTATTTATTGCTCACAAATCACACTCTTCCATTACAGAAAATTGCTGAATATCTATCATGTCTCTCCCCTTCTCCTCCCTTTCTTCTCCTGCTCCTCCTCCTCCTTCTTCCTCTCCCTGTTTCCTCTTCCCTTTTTCTTAGCCTCCATCCCATTTACCTCCACCCAATCCTTCACTTCTAAAACACTCCATCACTACATCCAATTCCTCCTCCTCCTCCTCCTCCTCCTCCTCCTCCTCCTCCTCCTCCTCTTTTCCTTCCCTTTGCTTCATATCCTACACTCCTAACCCCTTCTTTCCCCTTTGCCCCTCCTCCCCTCCCATTCCCCTTTTTCCCCTTTCCTTCCTCCTTCCCCTTCGCCTTAACTGGTGTTCATTGGAAAGCAACATTCTTCATTGCAATTCTTCAGACACCCAAAATTTAAAGGGATGAAAATTCTCCCTCTTTTCCTCTCCTTTTCCTCTCTTCCTTTCCTCTTTAACCTTTTTCTCCCTCTGTTTTCTCCCCTCATTCATATTTCCTTACTTTTTTTTTTTTTTTTTTTTTTTTTAATAGCATAGATTACTCCTTGTTTTTTATTTCTTTCCTATACAAATTCCATGTTAGTTTTTTCATGCTACATGGTATCACTTCCTCTTCCGGCCAGCTTCGGCTGGAGGGAGGGGTGGGTGGGGAGGAGCCTTCCACTTTGCTGTCCTTTTGTCTCTATCACGTAGATATTATAGTAGTAGTAGTGTAGCTAAACAGACAGCCTCGTTAGGTCCAGTAGGACTGTTGCTGTCTGTTCTTCCTTTGTACTCCTTTGTACTCCTCCTCCTCTTCCTCTTTTCCTTCCCTTTGCTTCATATCCTACACTCCTGACCGTTTCCTTCCCCTTTGCCCCTCCTCCCCTCCCTTTCCCCTTTTTTCCCCTTTTCCTTCCTCCTTCCCCTTCGCCTTAACTGGTGTTCATTGGAAAGCAACATTCTTCATTGCAATTCCTCAGATTTCCAAAGTTTAAGGGGATGAAAATTCTCCCTCTTTTCCTCTTCTTTTCCTCTCTTCCTTTCCTCTTTAACCTTTTTCTCCCTCTGTTTCCTCCCCTCATTCATATTTCCTTACTTTTTTTTCCTCCTCCCACAAACTGCAGGTCCTCTTTCTCTTCCTCTTCTCTTCTATCTTTCCTTCCTTCATCAATTCATTCTTTAGCCTCCAGCATTCTGTATCCTCATCCCCCTTCATCCCCACCAGCGCCATCTGTTGCCTTTCAACTACAACAAGCACTCTTCGAAGGTTCACAAAAGAATTAATGAGTGAAAGTAAAGTTTTAATAGCAGCTCGTGAATGCGTGCGAAATTTTTAAGAGTAAACACATTTTTCAAAATTATCGTTGTTCTCCGGTTTTCTTTTTTTAATTTTTTTTTTTTCTTTTCATTCCTATTACTAGTCCTCCTCCTCCTGTTTCTCTTCCTCCTCCTCCTCCTCCTCCTCCTCCTCCTCCTCCTCCTCCTCCTCCTCTTCCTCTTCCTCTTCCTCTTCCTCTTTCTCTTCCTCTTCCTCTTCCTCTTCCTCCTCCTCCTCTTCTTCTTCTTCTTCGTCCTCCCTCATGTACAAAATTTTTCAAATATTCGTGGAATTAGAGTTTATTTTTACTAGTTTGCCTGTTTTACTTTTTTTTTTCTTATTTGCACATTACATAATATTTTGCATTTACATTTTTTTTGTGTGATTTTCTTCCTTCTTATTTTTTTTGTCTCTCTCTCTCTCTCTCTCTCTCTCTCTCTCTCTCTCTCTCTCTCTCTCTCTCTCTCTCTCTCTCTCTCTCTCTCTCTCGCTCTCGCTCTCTCGCTCTCTCGCTCTCTCTCTCTCTCAATTCGAGCTCGCAGGTCATGTCTGAAGCATTTTTCCTCCACTTCTCTCCTTCCACTATGAGTTTTCCCTCCTCCTCCCTCCATTCCTCCTCCTCCTCCTCCTCCTCCTCCTCCTCCTCCTCCTCCTCCTCCTCCTCCTCATCTTTCTTTCCACCACAATATCCTCTTTACTCACTACTCCCTCCTTCCCTCATTTTTTTCCTCACTTTTTCTCACTATTCTCAACTTTTTTCCCCATCATTTTTTTTACTTTCTTAAATTTTCCTCTGATTTATATATGGGTCTTTGTCTTTCCCTTTTCTCTTAGTTAGCCTTGATTTTTTTTTTCTCCTCTCTAAACAATGGGATTTTTGTTATTCATGCATTGTTATTTATGATGTTACTTTTTTTTAATTCTCTCTCTCTCTCTCTCTCTCTCTCTCTCTCTCTCTCTCTCTCTCTCTCTCTCTCTCTCTCTCTCTCTCTCTCTCTCTCTCTCTCTCTCACACTCTCTCACTCACTCTCACTCTCACTCTCACTCTCACTCTCACTCTCACTCTCTCACTCTCTCACTCTCTCTCTCTCTCTCTCTCGTTATTTATAGTGTATAGTGTTAAAGAAGCCATTCTTTATGTGGCGTTAAAGTAAAGTGAGAAGTCACATTTAAGCTTTCATATCACTGTTCTTTATGTATTCTTTATGTCCTTCCCAGTATTATTTTATTTATATCTATTCGTCTATAAACGTATCACCATTTGTAGATGTTAAGTAAAAAAAAAATGCAAGTTTTTGACCGGCATTATCTTACTACGGACTCAAAAAAAATGTATTGTACAGAATCAAAACACTAGTATTTGGGTTTTATTGTTTGGGTTTAAAGTTTAGGATATGTACCTTGAGCCCCGCCAAGAGTAGGTCACGGAGTCGTTATTTTCTTCTTTTTTCTATGCCTGACATTCCAGTTGACAGGTTAGTGTGGCGTCACCTGTCTGTACGTCAAGGTGTGGCGGGCAACTTGACTCCCTTGCCTTCCCTTTCCTGCCCTGCCTGAAAATATTGACACTCGCGCAACACACGTTTTGATTGAGTACTGAGAAAATAAATGTATTTCTGTTCTGGCAAAATGTCAAGGAAAATTCTGTCACTTACTCACACACCAAAAAAAAAAGTATGTCGTGTTACTTACATGACCTACTTCAAAAATATGGAAAGACAGAATTATTAGCGTAGATATTTTTCTGATTACTTAATGGTTTGACTATTGAGAGGAACAAGTACTTACATGTATAGTAACACGACCGATGGAATGTGGTGTCGATGTGAGGAAATGCATTTACTTTTATGTTAACTTCATTATAATAAGTATGCATAACATACTAATGGGTAATTAGATAGCGTAAAATTTGTTTTCTAAAAGTAACCAAATAAAGGCACCAGTATATAATTTTGTGCAAAGGGAACTTATATATATTTTATAATCATCATTTTTAAACCCAAAATATATCTCCTTTCCTTTGATCTTCCCACAAATTTTGTTTCCAGTGTGTGCACCTCCACATTATTCAGCTCATTCTTGTGAACATGACACATGGTAACGTGATGCACACGCTGCTGTGTTAATGCAGATCTCAGTCATTTTTCAAAGCAACGTAAAACAGAGAATCTTTGTTCACACTCGTAGCTTGATGTAAGGCAGACAAGGATGAGTTGAAGCAGTCAGTACATGCACCTCTGAAAACATACTTATACATTTAATGAGTTGCTCCTTCGCTCATGATATGCTACTGAATTACTAATGAATTACAGAGAGGATATGGCATGTAACATATCTAGGGTAGTCATCCCAGCCATCCTCAGAGGATCTGCGCCCATGAAAGGAATAAAGTAGAGAGTACGAAAGAAGGGACTAAAGAGAAGAAAATATGATGGAAGCTATATAATACGATAGTGGTTTAGAGAGATTTACTCTGAACCTTCGTGATTACGGTGGAGGAACCTCATTGCAGGGGACCATCACGCCCGCGGACTGGAGGGATGTAGGGCTGGGCGAGGCAGGAAAGAGCGGGACTGTGCTGACTGACACACACACACACACACACACACACACACACACACACACACACACACACACACACACAACACACACACACAACACACACACACACACAACACACAACACACACACACACACACACACACACACACACACACACACACACACAGAGGGAAAGGGAGCCGAATGCCAGTACTGCTGAGTCTCTTTCAGCTTTTCTAACTGTCACCAGAGGATTTTAAAACTTTTCACACCAGCCTCGGACGGACAAGTGGGAAAAATGTTTTACAAGGAATTATTGCCCACACCTGTCAGACGGAAATTTGCACAGACGGATTAGTGCTGTAACGTGTGTGAGAAACGCCACTGCAGTCTGCCGCGCTGCCTGCCGCACCTGTGGCCTTCACCTGCCTGAGTGTCCTCGTGTAGTGGTGGTGGATACTCATACATACCCTCACCTCAATGATGACTCCTAGAAAGGCAGAAAATGGAGTGGCCTGGAACTAAATAAACGGCCGTCATGGAATAAGTTAGTGAGTAGTGCTTAGCAAGATATTTTCCTGTTTGTTCTGGTGCCTTTGACTTGCTTCCATTTGTGTTATAAAAATAGTTGGCTGCACTGGTCTTCCTCACGCACCAGTAAAGCCGCAGCCTGACCGCCCTCCCCCACCCTTCCCCGCCTTCCCCCTGCTGGTGATGGCGAACCATTCTCCAGCCCCAAGGCTTGCTAACAGCTCGACGCTCGAAAACCCCCAACCCCGAGACTACAACCCAAGGCTTAAGTTGTGGTGAGCTGCCTTTCGCCTGCATAGAAGCCACAGTCATTTCTCTCCCCATAATGTAACAAGTTCATTCCACTTTCACTCATATGCTCCTCTCTGTTAAGCTCCAGAACGCATAAATCTGAACACAACCTCTACTGCACTCTATTCCGGCAAGTTTTATCTCAAACCTCGTGTGTTGATGCGTGACTGAAGTAGCAGCCCTTGTCTTGCTAAGCACTGGCCTTACTGTGCACTCACACCGCCTGCACTGCCTTCATTGTCCCCGAGGCAGCACTCAATGTCGCTGATCGTGATATAATCCTCGAACAGTCGGCGTTGGGTTGGGTTAATGCGAGGCTTCTAGAGTGTAGTGGATGCACAGGCTCCTTAAGGTCTTGATTTGCTTGCTAACGAAACAGTTATTAGCAACGTGGGTCTCATCTGCATAAAGATTACTTGAGCCACACGCCCCACGACGACACTTAGGTCACTTCGTCTCCATCTTAGTGTGGTGTGGCTGTGCGTGTCTCCTGATGAAGCAGAGACGCCCCTGCACCGTCATGGGGTGAGGGCAGCGTACCCCCTAGCCTGGATCAGCAGCGGTTATTAGTTAAAAGAGTAATTATGAATGTTATGCTAAACTCTTGGATTTTTCACCAACCAACTGTTCTCATTAGGCATTCATATTTGTCATGTGTCTAAACTAAAGGCGTGTGTAAACAGGAAAATCCACAAGCCCTCACGTCCCAAACATTAAGTCGACTAGTATTGTGAAATTTATTTCTCGTCATATCCTTCAATATCTAAACCAGGTAAATGTTCCTCTCATCGCCGCCCCTGAGACTCATCATCCACCATCCTAAAGCAGCCACGAGTGTTGACCTGAGAACACCTGGACCTCCTTCATATTTAAAACGAAGATGCACCTACTGCTGTTTACCGTCCAGCTTGGGAACGCAGCTTGTCCAGATGCTAAACATGATGACACAGCAGAGTCTCCTTAATATTTAACATATGGACAGCAGCTGAATCCCCTTTAGACACACTCCAGACTCTCACACAAACGCCACTGCCTTGGAGATGTGATGTCTGAGGCAGGTTATACAAGCCCAAGAGATTTTCATCAAATTTGTATTCCCCCCTCGCGTCCTCACCTAAACTTGTGATCTAGTTAATTGTTCAAAACATAGATGTCATCACCCAACTCCCTGCCATGTTTGAACACGAATTGATATTATTTTTTTGTCTGCTATTGATCCTTGTTTGCTGTGACCTAAGTCTTGGAAATTAACAAACTCAGCCTGGCGGACGTGGAGTTAGTGTCAGGCAAACATCACCCCTTTCCTTGCTACCTGAAGGGAATAACTGGGCCTCGAGGGGTTACGTGAAGCCCAGGTGTTGTGAGGCGTCATGCACACCGCTGCTTCTTCTCTCATGACAGCAGGAAAATCGACTTTACATATCGAGTCTGCCACCACCACTACCACCACCACCACCACCACCCTCACCACCAGAATACTTCAACGCCAAAACAACGCAGCCACAATATTACCTCATGTGCACGTAAATGCCCGAGTAATTTTTAGTGTCCAGCACCTGTCATGAACATGTCCTTTCTGATCCAACTCGTCTGGTTCTCAGGCAACTCCAGACTTTCGTAACTGGCCTCACCCGCAGCGTTATGACGCCGTTAATCGCATTACAACCTTCTCACTCCTGCCCAGGAAAGGAAACGAAGGCTGGCTCTTCAGGCTTCCTCCTCACGTTGGTTGAAGTTGTCACGGAGCACTACACCAGCCAGGTCAAGAAAGGTGCCTGACCTTGAGGGAGTGATTAGCGAGGCACCGTTGACAAGTCACGGTTATTGATCTGTGCTGCAAAGATGCGTCAGATCATCTTTGAGCCTCCTGTTGGCGAAATGCTGCATGCACAGCGTCACCTTCAGGTATCATGGTCATTGATCTGTAACTGCACGTCAGCGTGGCACAGATGAGGAAGCAGTCACTGGTGCTGTGGCAGCTGGAAATGAAATTGGTTACCGACATGTGTGGCAGGTAGAGTCGAGGAGGGGGATGCATCACAAATCAAAGCCTCGAACATGTAATGGAATGCCCTCAGATAGCTAACTTTAGGCTGCAAAGTTATACAGTCTGTCTTGTTGAAACAAACGTGTTGAAGGATATCCACACCCTCTAGCCTGCTCTTATACGTAGAATACATATATATACATCTTAAGAACTGCTTCCAAATTGTCTTTAGTTTCCTTCATTGTTTCTAGATGTACTCAGCCTCGTATTTTCCTCCCTCACACGCGCGCACACACAATACACACACACACACACACACACACACACACACACACACACACACACACACGCACACGCACACGCACACGCACACCACCCACGCGTCCCTTGCCTGCTCCTCCACTTTGACGGCACCACAAAAAGACCCATTACATAACGTGCCACAAAGGCCCTCCCAGTGCCACCTGAGGGGAGACTCAATACACACGAGTGCCACGGCGTCCCCCAACCGTCCCCCCCTCCCCTCATCCTCTACAAGTGCCTCCTCAGGACACTTCCAGCCACCTGTACCTTCCTTACCCTCCTCCTACCTGGATTTACGGGATTTTAGTCAGATTTCGCATGGATCAGGGGAAAAAATGCACGTGTGGGTCAAGGGAAGAATAATATATGTGGATCAGGGAAAGAATTGCATGTGTGGATCAAAGAAGTAGATGAATAACACGTGTGGATCAGGAGTAAAAGTATCACGTGTGGATCAGGGAGAGAACTGTGTGTGGATCAAGAAGAAGAACACTCCATTCCTGCCGTTGTCAAAGTCGTAAGCAGTATGTAAACACGTAGCTCATCCCGTTTTCTTTCACTCACGTAACTTGTAGTCTTATCATGTCTCACTGCAATATATTTTTTTTAATTATTAGTTTGTCTTTGGATTTGCGTTTATTTAGTGTTGTTTTAATTGTGAGTTCAGGATACATTGGCTTTTTGTTTTCTTAGCCTAATGGTTGACTAATTAATTGGGCGAATGGTTTATTTTTATTGATATTGTTATTGTTATTATTATTTTTTTTTTTTTTTTTTATTGCTACTACTACTACTACTACTATTACTACTACTATTTTTTTTCACACACACACACACACACACACACACACACACACACACACACACACACACACACACACACACACACATCTCATCCAATCCTAGTTATTCCCTCCACCCTTATCTTAGTCTTCCTACCTTCTCTTTTTTATTTCTTCTCCCTTGTCTCCTCCCCTTCGTCGCTTTTCCTCCCTGTAGGTTTGCAAGCGTTATGATTCCCCTCACTTCATTTCCCCTCACTTTATTCCCCTCACTTCATTCCCTTCAGCTTTAATTACCTAGCGAAATTAAAGTTTGTCTGTTGGCACCCATGAAGATATACAGGCAGAGGGGTGAGGGGGTGAAGGGGGGATGATGTGGTAGTGGTAATATTGTTTCTGGGTGTGGTTGTGGTGGTGGTTATAGTGGTGGTGTTGTGATGGTAGTGGAGAATGGTAGTACTGGTAGTAGTAGTAGTAGTAGTAGTAGTAGTAATAGTAGTAGTAGTAGTAGTAGTAGTAGTAGTAGTAGTAGTAGTAGTAGTAGTCTTCCTCTCCCTCTTTCCCTTCATTCCCTTCCCTTACTACTTCCTCCCTCACTATCATCTCTTCTCCCATTCCCAAAGTCACTATCACCACCATTCCTCAATAATCCAACACTCTTTCCTCCCCATCTTCCTCCCTCTCTCTCTAACCTTCTCTCCACTACCTCCCCAAAATCCCTCTTCCTCCCCTCTGTCATCACTTCTTCCTAACCCCAGCGTTCTTCTTTCCCGCTCCCTCAAACACCTTTCCCTCCCCCCACCCAGGCCCTCCCTTCCTCTCCCCTCTCTGGCAACCTCCCCTCCCCTCTCTTCCTCCCTCCCCTCCCCCCCCCTGCTTGGGTAATCGGATTAAGGTCTGAACGGCCACATCAAACAAGAGATCGGATAATCAAGGGATGATTCAGTAATTTCTTTTTCATTCACTTAATCGAGAGAGAGAAAAAAAAATGCATATAATTTTTTTGGTGATATTTTTTCCTCTTTATTTCTTCCTCTTTATTTTTTCCTCTTTTTTTTTCTCTCTTTTTTTTTGTCCTCGTCGTTCTTTTTATGAGCATGATTTATTAGTTGGCGTGTCAAAGGCGCAGTGATTGGATGAGGGGAAAGGGAAACGTCCAATCAAAATGCACCTTTCATACCTTCAGTCCGGCTGCCTCGCGTTCATTGGCTCACAGTTAACAGGAACAGCCAATAGCGTCACGGCACTCGGCAAATACTTCCATTGCGTCACTTTACCAGAGAGAGAGAGAGAGAGAGAGAGAGAGAGAGAGAGAGAGAGAGAGAGAGAGAGAGAGAGAGAGAGAGAGAGAGAGAGTAAAAGTTTTTTTTCAAGAGTTTTCAAGGAAGATTCCAGAGGTAAATGAAGCTCTTCCATTTCTTTCTTTCTTTAATTTTCCTTCTTTCGTTTCTCTTCGTGCATCATCATCATCATCATCATCTTCCCTCATTTTTTCTTCTTATTTTCCTCCTCCTCCTTCTCCTCCTCCTCCTTCTCCTCCTCCTCCTCTCACACTCCTCCTCTTACACCTCCTCCTCCTCGTTTATTCACTCGTGAGCCCCAAGGAAGAGAGAGAGAGAGAGAGAGAGAGAGAGAGAGAGAGAGAGAGAGAGAGAGAGAGAGCATTGTGAAACATGAACACATCGAGACCAAGTTGTGTCATGAGTCTACCTATTGTGTTGCTTGTGTTGCCTCGAGGGGAGGGGACGAGGGGAGAGAGGAGGGGAAACAGAGGGGAAAAGGAAAGAAATGGCCAGAAATGGTTCTCCAATCGCGTTCTCTTCATCTCTCTCTCTCTCCCTCTCTCTCTCTCTCTCTCTCTCTCTCTCTCTCTCTCTCTCTCTCTCTCTCTCTCTCTCTCTCTCTCTCTCTCTCTCGTTACCTGTGGATACCTTTATTTCTCTAGAGGAAAGGGAAGGAATAGGTGATGGAAAGGGGAAGAGGAGGAGGAGGAGGAGGAGGAGGAGGAGGAGGAGGAGGAGGAGGAGGAGGAGGAGGAGGAGGTGATGGAAAGGAGAAGAGCCGGGGTACGTAGTGCTAGCCTTAAACCTTCCTGTCTTTACTTTCTCGATTTTTTTCCTCCTCCTCCTCCTCCTCCTCCTCCTCCTCCTCCTCCTCCTCCTCCTCCTCCTCCTCCTTTTCCTCCTCCTCCTTTTCCTCCTCCTCCTCCTTTTCCTCCTCCTCCTGCTCCTCCTCGTTAACTCGTTCTTTATATGTGCAAAAACAAGTGAGAAAAAAGCAAAAAAAATCTAAGAAAAGAATGAGGTGGAGGAAAAAGGAGAAGAAAAAGATAAAGAAGAAGAAGAAGAAGAAGAAGAAGAAGAAGAAGAAGAAGAAGAAGAAGAAGAAGAAGG
>JAXIVD010008220.1:12500-15000 GCA_036785275.1 Cancer borealis | reverse complement strand
TTATATATATATATATATATATATATATATATATATATATATTTATATAAACATTTTTGGGTATTTCTTTACAAATACTGCTCCACTTCTTTATTATAAATATGAAGTCGTACATACTGTACGTAGTGTATTCAACATATCTGTGAAGGTTTCTGGTAGTGCTCACCATTATTTACTTCGTAAAACGTCTTTGAAGTTATGTTAGGTTATGTTAGGTTAGTTAAGTTAAGTTAAGTTATGGTTATGTTAAAGTTGTGTTATGAGTAGGTTAAGTTAGGTTCAATTAGGTTCGATTATATAAAATTTTAACATTTTATTATCCAAAAGTTCGTCATTTAGATTTTTTCTGGGTTTGGGTAATAACATGTAAAAATCTTATGTAAAAAATCTTATGTAACCTATTTGAACTGCACCTAACCAAACTTAACATAACAATAACAAATCCATAAACTAACCTTACAACCTTAACCTAGCCGTAACTTAACCTAAACTAACCAACATAACATAGCATAATTTCAAAGACGTTTTGCGAGGTAAATAATGGTGAGCACTGCCTTAAACCTTCACAGATGTGTTGAGTACATTATGTATAGTATGTAAGACTTCATATTTATAATAAGGAGATGGAACAGTAGTTGTAAAGAAATACCCCTTATTTTTATATATGTCTAACCTGTGGCGCCGATAGGCTTACCCTGGTTAGGTTAGATTTGGGTAAAACTTCACATTTACACCCAGACAAGAAACCTTACATTCCCACATGTCCTCATGTTTGTTGGGAGAAGATGGGGAATGGGGATATCTTATTAATGAGTGTCAGAATCGTTTGTGTATATCAATGTAAAACTCCCGAGTAGAGCTCCCCTTACCCAAAATAAACCTTGGGGATATCTTATTTAACTATTCATATGCTATGGTTATACATATTTTTGTACCTACACTAAAATTTATGCAACATTTTTGTACAATTTAATCTCTTCCACGTACATGTAAGATGTTTTCTTGGGGGTATATATCAAACTTCAAAGAAAACAAATAATCCGGTTAGAGGCTGTTGTGTTATCTCCATTATTTTTGGTATTCATCACCATTATTATATAATTTAAAGCCTATAGTAGTATTTCTGAAACGTTTCTCTACCACTTAATATCTTTCTCGTATATATACACTGTTTTATTGGAGATATATATTAATAATAGATTCCGAGAAGCGGCTGCTGCTATATATTTCCTTATTTTCTGGTATTCATCACCCCTATTATACAAGTTTGTGCCTACAGCAACATTTTTACAACATTTCTCTACCGCTTACTATCTTCCTCGTATATACGTATACACTTTTATTGGAGGTATATATCAATACTAACTTCTGAGAAGAGGCTGGCTCAGGCTGGTGCAAAAAACCCGTGAAAGAGTGTCGTCTGCTATAACCCACCTCCAGAAACAGATTCGATGGATTCATGAATCTGTTACAGATCACGGGTTAAGATGGTAAATAGAACACGATTTCGCGGCTAAGTCCCGCCCAGAGCGGCCAGGTCCCACCCAGATTCAGTGATCTGAAACGCATTCACGTAAATAGAAGAGACCTTAAGATAGGTGAGTGATAGACTGAGAGCGTGTGTTGCCTTTATTGAGATTTGAGACAGACCGTAAACTGGTGACAGGCTGACAGCCTAGGTTTCGCTAGCTGCCCCGGCAGCGTCCAACATATCTTACAATATATGTTTAATTTGTTTATTTTGATTGTTATAGGTGTTCATGTGCAGAGATATGAAAAGCTTCACCAACCAATACAGCTGTTGTCATTGGTGGAAAAAGATTACTCAGCAGATGTGGAGGATATTTCTTTTATTTCACTTATTTTCCCTCTATTTTGGATTATACATTTTCATTTGAAGTACAGTTTTTACTTGTTATTATTATTTATTTCATTTTATTTTATTTCATATTATTTTTTTGCCTAAAAAACTCTGCTAAAAATATGGCTAGCTAAAAATATGTTTTAAAAAGTTTCATATAATTGATTGTTATAAACCAAAACAATTGTTAGTGATGTTTCAAATGATGTTTCAAGTGATGTTTCAAATGTTTCAAACCTCTTCTCTCTCTCTCTCTCTCTCTCTCCTCTCTCTCTCTCTCTCTCTCTCTCTCTCTCTCTCTCTCTCTCTCTCTCTCTCTCTCTCTCTCTCTCTCTCTCTCTCTCTCTCTCTCTCTCTCTCTCTCTCTCTCTCTCTCTCTCTCTCTCTCTCTCTCTCTCTCTCTCTCTCTCTCTCTCTCTCTCTTTTTCTCTTTATATTTATTTTTATCTATGCAAGGTTACAATGTACAGAGAAGTTACAACTACATAACATAGATCAAAGTAATTGTACAAGCTAAATGTTACAGTTTTAATGCATCCTATCTTATTAAAGCCTTGTAGCGTTGTGGGTATGCTGCTACATCAGGATTGGAACAACACTACAATTGGTGACCCCGGAGTCACCTGGGAGTGACTGCAA
>JAXIVD010008219.1:7500-18096 GCA_036785275.1 Cancer borealis | reverse complement strand
GTAGTAGTAGTAGCCTCTTTTCAGGTATTATTTTTTCAGGTATTCTCTTTTCAGGTATTCTCTTTTCAGGTATTGTCTTTTCAGGTATTGTCTTTTCAGGTATTATTTTTTCAGGTATTCTCTTTTCAGGTATTCTCTTTTCAGGTATTGTCTTTTCAGGTATTGTCTTTTCAGGTATTATTTTTTCAGGTATTCCGTTTTCAGGTATTGTCTTTTCAGGTATTGTCTTTTCAGGTATTCTCTTTTCAGGTATTGTCTTTTCAGGTATTGTCTTTTCAGGTATTATTTTTTCAGGTATTCCCTTTTCAGGTATTATTTGTTAATATAATTTTCTTGTTCAGGGAACTAGTTGTTCAAATGTTTTTATGTAATTAGTTGAGTGATGAAATGAATTGTTTTAGGTATTAATGTATTCACTGTGTTGATGGAAGTAATTGGTTGCGTGTATATATATATATATATATATATATATATATATATATATATATATATATATATATATATATATATATATATATATATATATATATATATATGTAAATATGTATGTATATATATATATATATATATATATATATATATATATATATATATATATATATATATATATGTATATATATATATATATATATATATATATATATATATATATATATATATATATATATATATATATATATATATATATATATATATGTAAATATGTATGTATATATATATATATATATATATATATATATATATATATATATATATATATATATATATATATATATATATATATGTATATATATATATATATATATATATATATATATATATATATATATATATATATATATATATATATATATATATTGTTTCTACTATAACAATTTTGTTGAAACAATTTGTTCTGGTGTTTGAATGTAGTTATTTTATTGATAGAACTAATTGTTACGGTTCTCTAATGTAATAATTTTGTTGATGTAAATAATCTGAAATAAAATTTGATAAGAATAGCAAATTGTGTTTCTCTTTATTATTTTTCTATCCCTCATTTTCTCTGTCTCTCCTCCTCTCCCTTCACCTCTTCTCCCCTCCTTTCCTCTCACCTCAATTCATCTTATCGCACCTCACCTCATCTCCTCTCACTCCCTCTCCCCTCCTCTCCCATTCCCTCACTCATCTCATCTCATCTCATCTTCACTTCACCTCCCACATTCCCCATTCCATCCTTACCCTTCCCCTTCCACGATCTTCCTTCCATCCCTACCCCATCCTTCTTCTCCACTCCCCTTTCAATCTCTACCCCTTCCTCTTCCAAACTCTTCCTTCCATTCTTACCCATTCTTCCTTCACTCTTACTTCTATCCCTCATCCTTCTCCCCTCCCCATCATTGCCATCCTTATCCCTTCCCTCTCCCCACTAATCCTTCAATCCCTACCCTTTCCCCTTCCTCAAAATCTTTTTTCCTCAAAATCCCCCTTCCATCCTTATACCTTCCCACACAGACCTACCGACACAGACCGACCGACACAGACCGACCGACACAGACCGACCGACACAGACCGACCGACACAGACCGACCGACACAGACCGACCGACACAGACCGACCGACACAGACCGACCGACACAAACCGACCGACACAGACCGACCGACACAGACCGACCGACACAGACCGACCGACACAGACCGACCGACACAGACCGATCGACACACAACGACCGACACAAACCGACCGACACACACCGACCGACACACACCAACCAACACACACCGACCGACACACACCAACCGACACACACCGACCGACACACACCGACCGACACAGACCAACAGACACAGACCGACAGACACAGACCGACCGACACAGACCGACCGACACAGACCAACCGACACAGACCGACCGACACAGACCGACCGACACCGACCGACCGACACAGACCGACCGACACAGACCGACCGACACAGACCGACCGACACAGACCGACCGACACAAACCGACCGACACAGACCGACCGACACAGACCGACCGACACAGACCAACCGACACAGACCGACTGACACAGATCAACCGACACAGACCGACGGACACACACCGACCGACACACACCGACCGACACACACCGACCGACACATACCGACCGAGACAGACCGACCGAGACAGACCGACCGAGACAGACCGACCGAGACAGACCGACCGAGACAGACCGACCGAGACAGGCCGACCGAGACAGACCGAATGACACAGACCGAATGACACAGACCGAATGACACAGACCGACCGACACAGACCGACCGACACAGACCGTCCGACACAGACCGACCGAGACAGACCGACTGACACAGACCGACCGACACAGACCGACCGACACAGACCGACCGACACAGACCGACCGACACAGACCGACCGACACAGACCGATCGACACAGACCGACCGACACAGACCAACCGACACAGACCGACCGACACAGACCGACCGACACACACCGACCGACACAGACCGACCGAAACAGACCGACCGACACAGACCGACCGACACAGACCGTTCGAAACAGACCGACCGACACAGACCGACCGACACAGACCGACCGAAACAGACCGACCGACACAGACCAACCGACACACACCGACCGACACAGACCGACCGACACAGACCGACCGACACAGACCGACCGACACAGACCGACCGACACAGACTGACCGACACACACCGACCGACACAGACCGACCGACACAGACCGACCGACACAGACCGACCGACACAGACCGACCGACACAGACCGACTGACACAGACCGACCGACACAGACCGACCGACACAGACCGACCGACACAGACCGACCGACACAGACCGACCGACACAGACCGACCGACACAGACCGACCGACACAGACCGACCGATACACACCGACCGACACAGACCGACCGGAACAGACCGACCGACACAGACCGACCGACACACACCGACAGACACACACCGACCGACACACACCGACCGACACACACCGACCGACACACACCGACCGACACACACTGACCAACACACACCGACCGACACACACCGACCGACACAGACTGACCGACACAGACCGACCGACACAGACCGACCGACACAGACCGACCGACAAAGACCGACCGACACAGACCGACCGACACACACCGACCGACACAGACCGACCGACACAGACCGACCGAAACAGACCGACCGACACAGACCGACCGACACAGATCGACCGACACAGACCGACCGACACAGACCGACCGACACAGACCGACCGACACAGACCGACCGACACACACCGACCGACACACACCGACCGACACACACCGACCGACACACACCGACCGACACAGACCGACCGACACAGACCGACCGACACAGACCGACCGACACAGACCGACCGACACAGACCGACCGATACAGACCGACCGACACAAACCGACCGAAACAGACCAACCGAGATTGACCGACCGACACAGAACGACCGACACAGACCGACCGACACAGACCGACCGACACAGACCGACCGACACAGACCAACCGACACAGACCGACGGACACAGACCGACCGACATAGACCGGCTGACACAGCCCGACCGACACAGACTGACCGACACACAACGACCGACACACAGCAACCGACACACACCGACCGACACACACCGACCGACACACACCGACCGACACACACCGACCGACACACACCGACCGACACAGACCGACCGACACAGACCGACCGATAGAGACCGACCGATACAGACCGACCGATACAAACCGACCGACACAGACCGACCGAGACAGACCGACCGAGACAGAAGGACCGAGACAGACCGACCGACACAGATCGACCGACACAGACCGACCGACAAAGACCGACCGAAACAGACAGACAGACACAGACAGACAGACACAGACAGACGGACACAGACAGACAGACACAGACAGACAGACACAGACAGACAGACACAGACAGACAGACACAGACAGACAGACACAGACAGACAGACACAGACAGAAAGACACAGACAGACAGACAGACAGACAGACAGTCAGACAGACAGACAGAAACAGACAGACAGACACAGACAGACAGACAGAGACAGACAGACAGAGACAGACAGACAGAGACAGACAGACACAGACAGACAGACAGAGACAGACAGACAGAGACAGACAGAGACAGACAGACAGAGAATGACAGAGACAGAAAGACAGAGACAGACAGGGACAGACAGACAGAGACAGACAGAGACAGATATACAGAGACAGACAGACAGAGACAGACAGAGACAGACAGACAGAGACAGACAGAGACAAACAGACAGAGACAGACAGACAGAGACAGACAGAGACAGACAGACACAGACAGACAGACAGAGACAGACAGACAGAGACAGACAGACAGAGACAGACAGACAGCGACAGACAGACAGAGACAGACAGACAGAGACAGACAGAGACAGGCAGACAGAGACAGACAGAGACAGACCGACCGAAACAGACCGACCGACACAGACCGACCGACACAGACCGACTGACATAGACCGACCGACACAGACCGACCGACACAGACCGACCGACACAGACCGACCGACACAGACCGACTGACACAGACCGACCAACACAGACCGACCGACACAGACCGACCGACACAGACCGACCGACACAGACCGACCGACACAGACCGACCGACACAGACCGACCGACACAGACCGACCGACACACACCGACCGACACAGACCGACCGAAACAGCCCGACCGACACACACCGACCGACACACACCGACCGACACACACCGACCGACACACACCGACTGACACACACCGACCGACACAGACCGACCGACACAGACCGACCGATAGAGACCGACCGATACAGACCGACCGATACAAACCGACCGACACAGACCGACCGAAACAGACCGACCGAGACAGAACGACCGAGACAGACCGACCGACACAGACCGACCGACACAGACCGACCGACACAGACCAACCGAAACAGACAGACAGACACAGACAGACAGACACAGATAGACGGACACCGACAAACAGACATAGACAGACAGACACAGACAGACAGACACAGACAGACAGACACAGACATACAGACACAGACAGACAGACACAGACAGACAGACACAGACAGACAGACAGACAGACAGACAGTCAGACAGACAGACAGACACAGACAGACAGACAGAGACAGACAGACAGAGACAGACAGACAGAGACAGACAGACATAGACAGACAGAGACAGACAGACAGAGACAGACAGACAGAGACAGACAGAGACAGACAGACAGAGAATGACAGAGACAGAAAGACAGAGACAGACAGAGACAGACAGACAGAGACAGACAGAGACAGACAGACTGAGACAGACAGACAGAGACAGACAGAGACAGACAGACAGAGACAGACAGAGACAAAGAGACAGAGACAGACAGACAGAGACAGACAGAGACAGACAGACACAGACAGACAGACAGAGACAGACAGACAGAGACAGACAGACAGAGACAGACAGACAGCGACAGACAGACAGAGACAGACAGACAGAGACAGACAGAGACAGGCAGACAGAGACAGACAGAGACAGACAGACCGAAACAGACCGACCGACACAGACCGACCGACACAGACCGACTGAAATAGACCGACCGACACAGACCGACCGAGACAGACCGACCGACACAGAACGACCGACACAGACCGACCGACACCAACCGACCGACACCGACCGACCGACACCGACCGACCGACACCGACCGACCGACACCGACCGACCAACACCGACCGACCGACACCGACCGACCGACACCGACCGACCGACACCGACCGACCAACACCGACCGACCGACACCGAACGACCGACACCGACCGACCGACACCGACCGACCGACACCGACCGACCGACATCGACCGACCGACACCGACCAACCGACACCGACCGACCGACACAGACCGACCGACACAGACCGAGCGAAACAGACCGAATGGCACAGAGCGAATGACACAGACCGAACGAACCAGAGCGATCGACACAGACCGACCGACACAGACCGACCGACACAAACCGACCGACACAGACCAACCGACACAGACCGACCAACACAGACCGACCGACACAGACCGACCGACACAAACCGACCGATACAGACCGACCGACACAGACCGACCGACACAGACCGACCGACACAGACCGACCGACACTGACCGACCGATACAGACAGACCGACACAGACCAACCGACACAGACCAAACGAAACTGACCGACCAACACAGACCGATCGACACAGACCGACCGACACAGACCGACCGACACAGACCGACCAACACACACCGACCGACACACACCGACCAACACACACCGACCGACACACACCGACCGACACACACCGACCGACACACACCGACTGACACAGACCGACCGACACAGACCGACCGACACAGACCGACCGACACAGACCGACCGACACAGACCGACCGACACTGACCGACCGACACAGACCGACCGACACAGACCGACCGACAGAGACCGACCGACACAGACCGTTCGACACAGACTGACCGAGACAGACCGACCGAGACAGACCGACCGAGACAGACCGAATGACACAGACCGAATGACACAGACCGAATGACACAGACCGACCGACACAGACCGACCGACACAGACCGACCGACACACACCGACCGACACACACCGACTGACACAAACCGACCGACACAGACCGACCGACACAGACCGACCGACACAGACCGACCGACACAGACCGACCGACACAGACCGACCGACACAGACCGACCGACACAGACCGACCGACACAGACCGACCGACGCACACCGACCGACACAGACCGACCGAAACAGACCGACCAACACAGACCGACCGACACACACCGACCGACACACACCGACCGACACACACCGACCGACACACACCGACCGACACAGACCAACCGACATAGACCGACCGACACAGACCGACCGACACAGACCGGCCGACACAGACCGACCGACAAAGACCGACCGACACAGACCGACCGACACACACCGACCGTCACAGCCTGACCGACACAGACCGACCGACACAGACCAACCGACACAGACCGACCGAATCAGACCAACCGACACAGACCGACCGACAAAGACCGACCGACACAGACCGACCGACACACACCGACCGACACACACCGACCGACACACACCGACCGACACAGACCGACCGACACAGACCGACCGACACAGACCGACCGACACAGACCGACCGAAACAGACCGACCGACACAGACCGAGCGACACAGACCGACCGACACAAACCGACCGAGACAGACCAACCGAGACAGACCGACCGACACACAACGACCGACACACACCGACCGACACACACCGACCGACACACACCGACCGACACACACCGACCGACACACCCGGACCGACACACACCGACCGACACAGACCGACCGACACAGACCGACCGATAGAGACCGACCGATACAGACCGACCGAGACAGACCGACCGACACAGACCGACCGAGACAGACCGACCGAGACAGACCGACCGAGACAGAACGACCGAGACAGACCGACCGACACAGACCGACCGACACAGACCGACCGACACAGACCGACCGACACAGACAGATAGACACAGACAGACAGACACAGACAGACGGACACAGACAAACAGACACAGACATACAGACACAGACAGACAGACACAGACAAACAGACACAGACATACAGACACAGACAGACAGACACAGACAGACAGACACAGACAGACAGACAGACACAGACAGACAGACAGACACAGACAGACAGACACAGACAGACAGACACAGACAGACAGACAGACAGACAGACAGAGACAGACAGACAGAGACAGACAGACAGAGACAGACAGACAGAGACAGACAGACATAGACAGACAGAGACAGACAGACAGAGACAGACAGACAGAGACAGACAGAGACAGACAGACAGAGAATGACAGAGACAGAAAGACAGAGACAGAGAGAGACAGACAGACAGAGACAGACAGAGACAGACAGACAGAGACAGACAGACAGAGACAGACAGACAGAGACAGACAGAGACAAACAGACAGAGACAGACAGACAGAGACAGACAGAGACAGACAGACACAGACAGACAGACAGAGACAGACAGACAGAGACAGACAGACAGAGACAGACAGACAGCGACAGACAGACAGAGACAGACAGACAGAGACAGACAGAGACAGGCAGACAGAGACAGACAGAGACAGACCGACCGACACAGACCGACCGACACAGACCGACCGACACAGACCGACTGACATAGACCGACCGACACAGACCGACCGACACAGACCGACCGACACAGACCGACCGACACAGACCAACCGACACAAACCGACCGACACAGACCGACCGACACAGACCGACCGAAACAGACCGACCGACACAGACCGACCGACATAGACCGACCGACACAGACCGACCGACACAGATCGACCGACACAGACCGACCGACACAGACCGACCGACACAGAACGACCGACACAGACCGGCCGACACAGACCGACCGACATACACCGACCAACACACACCGACCGACACACACCGACCAATACACACCGACCGACACACACCGACCGACACACACCGACCGACACACACCGACCGACACACACCGACCGACATACACCGACCGTCACAAACTGACCGACACACACCGACAGACACACACCGACCGACACACACCGACCGACACAGACCGACCGACACAGACCGACCGACACAGACCGACCGACACAGACCGACCGAAACAGACCGACCGACACAGACCGACCGACACAGACCGACCGACACAGACCGACCGATTCAGACCGACCGACACAGACCGACCGACACAGACCGACCGACAGAGACCGACCGACACAGAACGACCGACACAGACCGACCGACACAGACCGACCGACACAGACCGACCGACACAGACCGACCGACACAGACCGACTGACACAGACCGACCGACATAGACCGACTGACATAGACCGACCGACACAGACCCACCGACACAGACTGACCGACACAGACCGACCGACACAGACCCACCGACACAGACCCACCGACACAGACCGACCGACACAGACCGACCGACACAGACCCACCGACACAGACCGACCGACACACACCGACCGACACAGACCGACCGACAAACACCGACCGACACACACCGACCGACACACACCGACCGACACACACCGACCGACACACACCGACCGACACACACCGACCGACACACACCGACCGACACACACCGACCGACACAGAAAGACCGACACAGACCCACCGACACAGACCGACCGACACAGACCGTCCGACACAGACCGACCGACACAGACCGACCGACACAGACCGACCGACACAGACCGACCGACACAGACCAACCGACACACACCGACCGACACAGACCGATCGACACAGACCAACCGACACAGACCGACCGACACAGACCGACCGACACAGTCCGACCGACACAGACCGACCGACACAGACCGACCGACACAGACCGACCGACACAGACCGACCGACACAGACCGACCGACACAGACCGACCGACACAGACCGACCGACACAGACCGACCGACACAGACCGAACGACACAGACCGACCGAGACAGACCGACCGACACACACCGACCGACACACACCGACCGACACAGACCGACCGACACAGACCGACCGACATAGACCGACCGACACAGACCGACCGACACAGTCCCACCGACACAGACCGACCGACACAGACCGAACGACACAGATCGACCGACACAGACCGACCGACACAGACCGACCGACACAGACCGACCGACACAGACCGACCGACACAGACCGACCGAGACAGACCGACCGAGACAGACCGACCGACACAGATAGACCGACACAGACCGACCGACACAGACCGACCGACACAGACCGACCGACACAGACTGACCGACACAGACCGACCGACACAGACCGACTTACACAGACCCACCGACACACACCGACCGACACACACCGACCGACACACACCGACCGACACACACCGACCGACACACACCAACCGACACACACCGACCTACACAAACCGACCGACACACACCGACCGAGACAGACAGACCGAGACAGACAGACCGAGACAGACCGACCGAGACAGACCGACCGAGACAGACCGACCGAGACAGACCGACCGAGACAGACCGACCGAGACAGACCGAATGACACAGACCGAATGACACAGACCGACTGACACAGACCGACCGACACAGACCGACCGACATAGACCGGCCAACACAGACCGACCGACACAGACCGACTGACACAGACCGACCGACACAGACCGACCGACACAGACTGACCGACACAGACTGACCGACACAGACCGACCGACACAGACCGATCGACACAGACCGACCGACACAGACCGACCGACACAGACCGACTGACACAGACCGACCGACACAGACTGACCGACACAGACCGACCGACACAGACCGACCGACACAGACCGACCGACACAGACCGACCGACACAGACCGACCGACACAGACCGACCGACACACACCG
>JAXIVD010008219.1:0-5000 GCA_036785275.1 Cancer borealis | reverse complement strand
GACCGACACACACCGACCGACACACACCGACCGACACACACCGACCGACACACACCAACCGACACACACCGACCTACACACACCGACCGACACACACCGACCGAGACAGACAGACCGAGACAGACAGACCGAGACAGACCGACCGAGACAGACCGACCGAGACAGACCGACCGAGACAGACAGACCGAGACAGACCGAATGACACAGACCGAATGACACAGACCGACCGACACAGACCGACCGACACAGACCGACCGACACAGACCGACCGACACAGACCGACCGACACAGACCGACCGACACAGACCGACCGACACAGACCGACCAACACAGACCGACCGACACAGACCGACTGACACAGACCGACCGACACAGACCGACCGACACAGACTGACCGACACAGACCGACCGACACAGACCGACCGACACATACCGACCGACACAGACCGACCGACACAGACCGACCGACACAGACCGACTGACACAGACCGACCGACACAGACCGACCGACACAGACCGACCGACACAGACCTACCGACACAGACCGACCGACACAGACCGTTCGAAACAGACCGACCGACACAGACCGACCGACACAGACCGACCGACACAGACCGACCGACACAGACCAACCGACACACACCGACCGACACAGACCGACCGACACAGACCGACCGACATAGACCGACCGACACTGACTGATTGACACAGACCGACCGACACAGACCGACCGACACAGACCGACCGACACAGACCGACCGGCACAGACCGACCGACACAGACCGACCGACACAGACCGACCGACACAGACCGAACGACACAGACCGACCGAGACAGACCGACCGACACACACCGACCGACACAGACCGACCGACACAGACCAACTGACACAGACCGACCGACACAGACCGACCGACACAGTCCGACAGACACAGACCGACCGACACAGACCGAACGACACAGACCGACCGACACAGACCGACCGACACAGACCGACCGACACAGACCGACCGACACAGACCGACCGACACAGACCGACCGAGACAGACCGACCGAGACAGACCGACCGACACAGATAGACCGACACAGACCGACCGACACAGACCGACCGACACAGACCGACCGACACAGACCGACCGACACAGACCGACCGACACAGACCGACATACACAGACCGACCGACACACACCGACCGACACACACCGACCGACACACACCGACCGACACACACCGACCGACACACACCAACCGACACACACCGACCTACACACACCGACCGACACACACCGACCGAGACAGACAGACCGAGACAGACAGACCGAGACAGACCGACCGAGACAGACCGACCGAGACAGACAGACCGAGACAGACCGACCGAGACAGACCGAATGACACAGACCGAATGACACAGACCGACCGACACAGACCGACCGACACAGACCGACCGACACAGACCGACCGACACAGACCGACCGACACAGACCGACCGACACAGACCGACCGACACAGACCGACCAACACAGACCGACCGACACAGACCGACTGACACAGACCGACCGACACAGACCGACCGACACAGACTGACCGACACAGACCGACCGACACAGACCGACCGACACAGACCGACCGACACAGACCGACCGACACAGACCGACTGACACAGACCGACCAACACAGACCGACCGACACAGACCGACCGACACAGACCGACCGACACAGACCGACCGACACAGACCGACCGACACAGACCGACCGACACAGACCGACCGACACACACCGACCGACACAGACCGACCGAAACAGCCCGACCGACACAGACCGACCGACACACACCGACCGACACACACCGACCGACACACACCGACCGACACACACCGACCGACACACACCGACCGACACACACCGACCAACACACACCGACCGATACACACCGACCGACACAGACCGACCGACACCGACCGACCGACACAGACCGACCGACACAGACCGACCGACAAAGACCGACCGACACAGACCGACCGACACACACCGACCGACACAGACCGACCGACACAGACCGACCGAAACAGACCGACCGACACAGACCGACCGACACAGATCGACCGACACAGACCGACCGACACAGACCGACCGACACAGACCGACCGACACAGACCGACACACACACACCGACCGACACACACCGACCGACACACACCGACCGACACAGACCGACCGACACAGACCGACCGACACAGACCGACCGACACAGACCGACCGAGGTTAATGGTAGAGAGGACGGCAAGGTGATCAGATGTACCCACAAAGTCCTGTGGGCGGCACTGTACACAGTCACCTGCCAGGTCCGTCAGCACAGGGTCTAAGGATCCACCATGCTGATGTGTAGGGAACTCAACGTGGTTGCGAAGTCCCTCCACCACTGTTAGCTCCGTAAATGCTCTCATTACGAGGTGTTGATTGAGGTCTCCTATAATGGCAACGTTTTGACAGTTGTGGGCCGCTATTATGTCATCCAGGTTATTGGTGAGGTAGGTCAGCGGCTCACTTCCCTGCCACTGAGGTCGGTACATGACACACAGCAGCAGGGCGCCCCTGTCAGCAAGGATGATGCGGCAGAACATCATCTCCAGCACATCAGGTGTGTTGACTGTCAGGGCGTCGACACAGAGACCCTCGCGATGGCACACAGCTAAACCACCTCCCTGCCCACCATGACGATCACGTCTCTCTCTCTCTCTCTCTCTCTCTTTCTCTCTCTCTCTCTCTCTCTCTCTCTCTCTCTCTCTCTCTCTCTCTATCTCTCTCTCTCTCTCTCTCTCTCTCTCTCTCTCTCTCTCTTTCTCTCTCTCTCTCTCTCTCTCTCTCTCTCTCTCTCTCTCTCTCTCTCTCTCTCTCTCTCTCTCTCTCTCTCTCTCTTTCTCTCTCTCGTCAGTGATCCTTAGCAGGGAACACACAGGAGCCTCTTCAAGTGTATTAATAAGCGTTTAGCTTCACACTTTCGCTGTTGAGTCAGGCTGCTGAACGCCAAGCTAATGAGTGCTGCTACATCCCACTAAGCTGCTACATAACCTTGATGTATTAGGTTGTAGCGTAGCAAGACATAGTGCTGTTGATTTAGGTTTGATGTGTTTAAGTTGTGTTTAGTTTGGTGAGGTTAGGTTATTAAGTATGTTATATTGTTAAGTGTTAGGCTTGGTGTAAAGTAAGGTAAGATAAGGTAAGGTAAGGTAGGGCTGGGTTGGGTTAGATTAGGTTAGGTTAAGTTAGGCTAGGCTAGGTTAGGTTAGGTCAGGTCCGTGATGACTGTGACTCACTTTTTCTCGACCTTAAGTTAGTTTAGGTCAACTTAGGTTGGGACGCGTGTGTTATGCTCTATCCTGTCACACACTGGGTAAATGTTTATTAGTTGGTGTTAGGTTAAGCTTAGGTTAGGCTAGGTCAGGTTTGATCAGGTCTGTGATAACCGCAACACATTGGTTCATTTTGTGTCTAAGTTAAAATGGTATAGTTTAGGTCAGTTTAGGTTTGGACGCGTGTGATCTATTCTATCCTGTAACACACTTGGTAAATCTGTGTTAGTTGGTGTCGTGTGCTGAGACGCGGTTGTTGAGTGTAGATAGGAAGAAGGAAGTAAAGTGTCACCTTCACCAGGGCAACACAGTGTTTATCAAGGCCACTGGGAGGGACGCCTGCAGGGTGTGTGGACAGACAGGACAGTGGTTGTGGTTGTGGTTTGGTTCTGTCCACATACTATTATTATTATTATTTTATTTACCACAACAGAATACACTATTATCAATTTGAAATGGAACAATGACACTTTTGGTCCATCACAAAATTGCTACATAAAATAAGATCAATTAAGAACAGTATACATTAAAATAGAATCAATATATACATCTGAGTCTGTGACGTGTATACTTTTTTGTTATTATTTATTTTCGTTTGTGTGTTTGTAAGAAGAATATACATGTACATTCACTTCCATATCTTCTTTAGTTCCATGTTTGTTCTTGTACTTCATCTTATTGACTCTTTAGTTCCTTCTGGAAACCCATATTTCCTTTCTTTCTCCACTTGACTGAAGTCGTACTCCAAGGTAGTATATCAGGGTGACGTGTGGATGCTTACTCTACTCGAGGACAACCTGAAGAGTCTACCCCACCAGGAGAACACCTCGCCCCCCCCCCCCCCCCCCTACAAGCCCCACCAAGAGAACACCTCGCCCCTTCCCCCCTCCATCCCAACACACCTGTCTAGCAAGGTGCAAGAATACTAAGTGTTTACCACTGCCCCATAAACAGGAGTACATGCAATGGATGCCTGAGTGAACAAACAGTAACAGCAATTAAAATAGACAAGTAATTGATATGTAAGCACTTCAACAGGTGAATATGTAAAGGCAAACAAATAGGTGGAAGATCACATTAGAATAACAAGCATAACAGTAAAGGAGACAAGAAAGGAATAGAAGAAGGAAGTATGGGAGAGTGGGAAGGATGATGGTAATAATAATAATAATGAAATAATAATAATAATAATAATAATAATAATAATAATAATAACAACAATAATAACAATACAAAAGAAAGAGATAAAAACAAAACATAACAGTGTATCATGTGAGGCGGAGAATATACTGTATGAACCCAGACACATATTTTACTCTTAATATTCTTGTGGTCGTGAAGGGAAGGAAGCAGGAAGGTAAACAAAGGGAAGGGCATGTGGGCAGGTGAAGTGAGTCACGGCTGAGGTGGGCATCAAGGAGTGGCATGAAGGATGTGTGTGTGTGTGTGTGTGTGTGTGTGTGTGTGTGTGTGTGTGTGTGTGTGTGTGTGTGTGTGTGTGTGTGTGTGTGTGTGTGTGTGTGTGTGTGTGTGTGTGTGTGTGTGTGTGTGTGTGTGTGTGTGTGTGTGTGTGTGTGTGTGTGTGTGTGTGTGTGTGTGTGTGTGTGTGTGTGTGTGTGTGTGTGTGTGTCTGTGTGTGTTTGCCTGTGA
>JAXIVD010008218.1:10000-15000 GCA_036785275.1 Cancer borealis | reverse complement strand
ACACACACACACACACACACACACACACACACACACACACACACACACACACACACGTACCGTGGTGCCATGGGCTATCAGTCGCTTGTTGTTCTTCAATTGTTCCTTCGTCTTGCCTGCAAACCCTTTAAACCTGGTCTGCAGCACTGGCTCCGTCTCGAACATCCTGCAAGGGAAGGCACCATGTAAAGGAGACTCTGTACACCAGACCACCGCACACTACACACCAACCTTAGTCACGTGTGCAATAACAGTGCATCCTCAACTTATTTTTTGCGTTTTATCTCCTTCCTTGTGTAAGCTATTTAAGACGTTTTGTATATTGCATACTTTGGTTTCTTTTTATTTATTTATCTATTTTTCGTAGATTAGGAAAAAAGAGAAAGGAAAGATCTCTTCAAATGCAAGGCTGCGTTAGATTTTTTAAATATTTTATGTAGTAGTATAAAATTCATTTAGACTCGAGTTTGCTTGCTTCCATTTAAGTTTGTCAGTGAATTAATAAATCAATACACTGTAGTAGTACAGCCAGAAGTTCCAAGTCTTTTTTATTCATGCGTAAAACTTGTTAACAAGCCAATAAGGATAAATACATTGAATAATACAATGTATTTGTCTTCCATTCACTAATACTTGGTTGGTTGTCTATCGTGTCCTCATCTAGGGGACACACGAACCCGTCAACCAACTTGTGTTCAGTATGTTGTAACGTCAAAGAGGATGAGTCAATTAAATAAAACTGCAATGCGCTCGCCAGATCAATGGTGCACTAATATGATATCTAGTTGGTTAGTGTTTTCATAAAGGTTAATAAAAACTAATGGATAATAATGTGCATGACATAAAAATAAGTGAATTACTCAATAAAATAAATAAAATCCACTTGAACACTCTGGCACATTTTTCCCCCCCACATTACAATTACAATCCACTTGAACACTAATAATTGCTCTCTCTCTCTCTCTCTCTCTCTCTCTCTCTCTCTCTCTCTCTCTCTCTACTTACGTTAGGAAAAAGTTGGGACCGTGTACTTTGATATCGGGGCGTACAAGATCCCAAGTGCGGACAATGGCTGTGCGGTGACGGAGGCTGAGACCAGTGGTTGGGTCCGGCACGTCAGCCTCGGGGCCAAGGGATCCCTCCTCTGGCAGCGTGACAGCCCCTACCTACCAGGACCAAGGAACAAGGGTGAGTTGAGTTGCTATTGTTGTGCTTTTCCTAACATGTGTAGTAGTAGTAGTAGTAGTAGTAGTTGTCATAGTAGTAATAGTAGTAGTTTCAATAGCGTAATACAAGAAAATACTGAAAACACCCGCCACTCCTCGCCATAAGATGTATATTAAACATCAATACGTACTTACCTGCCTTGAAAAAAAGATATAATGATTTGCTTCCCTTGATAGGAAAATGACCACCAAACATTAGGAATGAATTTCATCGGTCGTGCTGCATGAGTATTGACCATTTTGAACGTGCAAGTATTATCCTCTTCCCTTCCTTTCTCCTCTGTCATTCTTCCTCCTCTTCCTTCTTCTCACTCCCCGAGCCCCTCCTCCTAATTCTGCACTTTTTATTTTTTATTTTAACTTCTCTTCTACTTGCGCCGCCTTTTACTCTTCTCATTCTCTTGTTCTCTTTCACTCTCCTCTTTCCTCCTTCCTTTTAAGTCCAGTATGTCTTTCTCTCTCTCTTGCTTATCTCTCCTTATTCCTGCGTCTTGTCTCTTGTCCTCTACCTCCTCCTTCCCTTCTCCCTCGTCCTTTCCCGACTGGCAAAAGTAATCGATATAATCTTACTCGAGCAGGATGGTACCTCAGGGCAAAACAATGACACTGGTGGGACTCCTCATGTAGATGGTCCGCTCATTACTACCTACCTACTTCCTTATTACCTGTCCATCCCTCCGTCTTATCTGTCTCTCAGGCTAGCTGGCTGTCCAATGCCTTTCCATTTTATTGGCAGATTCGTTGGTTTGGGTTGGATCTTCGTTTGGCTGTCTGACTGCTTGTCTCAGTATAAGAAAAATGAAGGAAATATGAGAGAGAGAGAGAGAGAGAGAGAGAGAGAGAGAGAGAGAGAGAGAGAGAGAGAGAGAGAGAGAGAGAGAGAGAGAGAGAGAGAGAGAGCTTACCTGTTTTCCTGGGCTTAGCCATCCCCACACCACACTCAGCATGGATCCCATTCTATTTTACTCGTCCAATTCTTCCTGAAAATAATGAATTCGTAAGAATATATGAATATAAGACGTCAGTGCATTGATCAAGAAAGATTAGTACACTGAAAACACGTGAAAATGGTCTTTTGAATATTTAGGTACCACATATTTATCTTTAAAAAATATTGACGAGTTACGAATGTCTTATTAATGTATGATAACTTACGTAAACGAACAGAAGTAATGATTGGAGCAATGAAGACAATATTACGAGTTATAATGCTTTAGAATTGTGCATCGCTATTATTTAAGGATATTAGAGAAGGGTCGATGGTGGAGATATGTAATGGCACCATATCGATCCGGTATCGTGCCTCCCTGACCAAACACACCCTTTACACGGGCACGGAAACGAATTATTCAAGTACCTGAAAGTGTAGCGTGCTAAAGGTAATACACTATTCCGATATATTTTATCTTATGTGACTCTTGGTTATACACGTTTCGTTGAAGGTGAGAATTAAAGCAAATAAATGGAATAAACAGCAAGACATTAAACGTATTGAAGAAAAAAAGTATATAAATGTCTTTGACGAAAAGTTTCATGATGGTGACATTTAGCAGGTGATAAGGGTCAATGGCTATCAACACCACGAGACAACCACCAACACGCCATCATCACCACACCTTCGCTGTGAGCTGTATATCGCTATAATTATCTACTTGCAAATAATTTAATCCATTCGAACTCTTCACAACCTGTATATCTAACAATACAGGACATAGTGTCTGTTTGTGTGTCTTTGTCCGTAAACTGAGGTCTTAGTGGACATACTGGGACTGTGCTATGGTCAGGCTTTGCAGTCCAGAAGGACATGGTCAAGGTCAGAACAACACCTTGCCCCTTACCAATCCCCTCACTGGATATTCAATGCAGAGGCTTCAACTGGCAGCTAGAGAGCACTCCTTTCAGGATGCGTGAAACGTCCGGCTCTGCCCAGGAATTATATATATATATATATATATATATATATATATATATATATATATATATATATATATATATATATATATATATATATATATATATATATACACACACAATTTACGAGGGTGATATGTTAATAGTCAGATGCATGACGATGTTATGCTATTTTTCGCAAGTTCTAACTTTTGTGTGTACTTTTTGCAAATAAAAAATATAAATAAAAAAACTTTTGATCACTATGGATATTAATGTCAAATATTCAAATATTTATGAACTCAATTCATAATTTTGGTATGATGTCAATATGGGCAACACTTCTTGGTGTGAATTGGGTTGTCAAAGTACTGGGGTGTGTCTCATAACGTATAGCTTATAATATTATAGAAAAATTTTCATTGAATCCTTGAAAAAATCAAATGTTATAAAACAGGTGAGAAAAGGAGAACTGAAACAAAAATATCAATAATGTAAAGAAATTTGCTAGGAAAATGGATTCTGAAGATTCAGAGTGAAATCATGTGCATTAGTCTCAAAGGACAGCAACAGTGAGATGGAACTCGAATTACAACCAGCCTTGTCTCTCACCCTCAACCTTAGCGACTTGCCTCAGTGTCTGATGCTGTTTGTGAAAGTTATAACAGTATTTAAAGAAAAAAAAGTTTGTTAAATTGTCTGTGAAATGCTACAACGTTTAAGATAATGTTGGGCTTTAATTAAATGTCTTGTTACTCTGCATCACACAAGTGTGGTGAGCTGAGGGCGGGCTTGCTTGCCTGTTTGTTTGCATTGTTATCAGATTTAGTTTAGTTATGTTTAGTGCATGATGGAGGGTGGGAGGGAGACAAAAAAGCCATTTTATATGTCTTTAGATTGAGTTATGTATCTTTATTGACCGCTGATGTGTTTTATTGGGAGCATAAATCACACTACCATGGATGGAACACCTACCAACACACACACTAACACACACTAACACACACACCGCTTTCCAGTGTTATACGATAAGAACTTTCCCAACATTTCAGACTCCCTCATGTAATATTCCACAATACATGACCTAGTAAACGTGAGGATAATTTTCATTCCTCAGTAATTACTTTGCATTTAGAAATCGCCACTCACTTGATGGAATAACTTAATTGCATCGCTATAATAATTTACTTTCCCAACCGACCCGCCAACCCACCGCCAGCATTAGCGAAGTGTAATCTTGTTTATGTTGGTGCATTATCAAGAATTGCGATGAAAAGTGATGCGCGTGTAATCAGAAATCAATAACCAATATCTAGGAGGGACATGAAAGGAAATTAATCAATCAAGAAAATAATTAAGCTCTTAGAAATAAAAGTAGTGATGAGAGAGAGAAGGAGAGGAAGGAAGAAATGAAAGGAGATAGAAGAATTGATATTTATGTGGGATGAAGAAAGAAGAGGAAGAAGGAAGGAAGGATAGCTTATCATACCATGGTCAGATGAATGAGAATAATGCAACTCTTTTGGCTCAAACAAACATGATAGCACTGCCATCTCAGAAATCTTACCAGCATAGCATGTGTGTGTGTGTGTGTGTGTGTGTGTGTGTGTGTGTGTGTGTGTGTGTGTGTGTGTGTGTGTCGCTGGCTACGCAATAGAACTGAAATCTGACTCAAGTGCCATTAATTTAACTCATCGCAAGCAAATCATGTCCAACTTATAAATTTCGCCAGATCCTGATCGTGTATGTGTGTGTGTGTGTGTGTGTGTGTGTGTGTGTGTGTGTGTGTGTGTGTGTGTGTGTGTGTGTGTGTGTGTGTGTGTGTGTAGAGGGGGATGGAGGGGGGATAGCTTCTCTGCCTTCGCAACCAAGTTTAATCCTGCT
>JAXIVD010008218.1:0-5000 GCA_036785275.1 Cancer borealis | reverse complement strand
GTCTGTCTCTCTCTCCTCTCTTCTCTTCTCTCTCTCTCTCTCTCTCTCTCTCTCTCTCTCTCTCTCTCTCTCTCTCTTTTATCGCGCCAGAAAGATTTATTTGCTCTCGACCTAAACCTAACAAACATAAGTAACCTAACCTCTCAACATCTTCGCCTTTGATCCTTCCTCAACGCCCCTTGGAACGTGCTGGCCTTCAAATGCCTTAACCTAGCATAACAAAACCATGCGTAGTGTTTCATACATGCTATACCATCTTTCTCGTATTATATGTATGCATGATAACCAGGTATAGCGTTTGTTATAGTGCATTTCATCAGTTGTTTTTATTTCGTATTGTATCAGAGCTACTTGTGTGTATCGATTGTTATATTTCGTGAATATTTTTTTTATGAAGACCACATGTTAGGTTATAGTATATCTTGTTCACGTGTATTCTGTTAACACTCTCTCTGTTTAGTAATTACAGTTAACGCATTTCTATATCCTATCAGCAAACACCAGACGCTGAAAATTCGACCGAACTTATTTTTTTATCCTAACAAACTACACATTTGTAAAGTCTGGTATATTTTTGCACTGTTTCACTTTATATCAACGTGTGAATATCTCATTGTGTACTGTATAAAAATCTATTCCTGAAAATCTATTCCTACCTTGGAAATGTCTATTACTTGGCTTCGCCGTCTTGGAAAATCACTATGTTCAAAACCATTCCCTCTTTTTTTAATATAGATTATGGTCAACTAGCGTGCCATAGAGCATTGGATCCAATTTTCCTCGTACACGTTCATTACTATAGTATGGATGTGGTGTGTTGCGTCGATCAAAAATCCAGTAAATGCATGCAGGACGTGGGTGAATCACTGCAAACAATCACGGACGTTATCCCTCGCCGTGGTGGACGTGATTCAAGCATCGATCCTTGCCAGTCAGGTGTAGTAAAGGGTGACATTTAATTTCAGTAGCTTCGATCTCCTCCTTTTTTTTAAGTCGTATAATTCCATCACCACCAATCGCTATGATATTTTGTAACGCTTACCGATTCACACTCATCATTTTAATTTACAAGAAAGACGCTGCGAATGTGTATCGGTGTTACTTTTACTACTAGGAGAAAAGTCCGTTCCTTGAGGTTCAGTACACCGAGGGAGTATAGTATAGACCTTACCTTGTGTATGTCTCTGTTTAGGAGGGAGGATGGGGCGGGATGCGTGTGGATGCGTTGAGAGACGGGGCCTGAATGAGGCGGTTCGAGATACTTTACCGAGTTGATCCCTGGTGACCTTGAAGGCAAGCACTAAACTTCACGTCATGATGACCTTTCATCGCATCTGATTGACCCACTACAGTGCTGATGTCTTTGCTAGTGGGAACTACTACTTTGCATGAGAAAAGTTCAGATGTGCAACCCCCCTCTCCCTCTCTCTCTCTCTCTCTCTTTCTCTCTCTCTCTCTCTCTCTCTCTCTCCTCTCTCTCTCTCTCTCTCTCTCTCTCTCTCTCTTCTCTCTTCTCTCTCTCTCGTCTCTCTCTCTCTCTCTCTCTCTCTCTCTCTCTCTCCAAGGAGTTAAATGTACGGTGGGAAGCGTAAGAAAAGGGAAATCGTGGGGTTGAAGGCACCAGATCGATGTAAGCGTGCGTGCCTGTGTGTGTGTGTGTGTGTCGTGTGTGTGTGTGTGTGTGTGTGTGTGTGTGTGTGTGTGTGTGTTAGCACACTACAACATGGCCTTACACGTCACATCACATGACACGAGATATTCTTATCTAAACAAACACGACCTCTAGCCAACATTAATACATTTTCAAACACTTGGCCCCGATTGATATATTTACATCCTGCTTCAGAATGACACATCAGTCTTACGCAGCCTAGTGTCCTTGCCCGGGCAGCAAGGGCGTTAGTGCAAGCATTAAGGTGATGTAGCTGCAGGCACAACTGTCTTATTAGAGCAGACCTTCGCTGCCCTACAGGAAATGACCCAAGGACCATTCTTGCATACACAATCTCGTCAAAGTCCCCCTCAAGCCCCATTACCGCCCCTTTTCAAGGTCTTTCTTGTATTCTCAATCAACATAAAATGATTTTTCTCCGCACCTGACATCACGTCGCGAGAAAGTGAAGGCATAAGTACTATTTTGACATCAAATATTATATTTGTTTAACTAGATAAGGTCAAATAAGGCGGTGTGGAAAATAGATTTTCATTATGCAAAAATTTGATGGTACAATTTCTGACGTCCAGAAAGGAATGATGTCATGGTGATTGAGAAACATTTGAAGTGCGGAGTGTTTATTATATTATAAAACATTTGTTTACCTTCGTACAGTCATGGAATTATGAATATACTTAAGTTAATGAGTGCATAGTCTTGTATAACCGACATGATAATGAATATCTCTGGTATTTGCAGTTGTATTAGGACATAATTACTCCCGGCAGCTTAACCATTCATGTTTGTCGTTCAGTGAGTGACCGTCTCGTCTCCACAGCTGCAGCAACGGTCCTCTGAACAATGTCTTCCTATTGTGCGCTTCTAACCAGGTCGATCATACAGGTGAATGTGGTTGTTTATATTTTCGCCAAGGATAAACACCTCTTTAAAAGATAAAACATACTTACTATTGCAAAGCACACTAGTATGTGTGCACCTTACGCTTCGATGCGAATGTATAAGAGACAGAAAAATAAAGAGAGAGAGAGAGAGACGAGAGAGAGAGACGAGACGAGAGAGAGATTAGGGCGGCTTCATCACATGACGTCACTTGTTCAACTCTACCCCCGCAGTTGTAAGCATTGTTGTGACCTTGATGCCCGCACGAGGCATCGACACGAACGAAAAACGAGCGGAATCTAGGAAAAAAAGTATGTAGAATGTAACAGCTGTTTTTTCCTTTTTTCATATTATATTTTAAACGTCATTCTTAAGTATTAAAATTGACCTTATTACAATTTTTTGTTACATCGCCTATTGAAGTACGTTAGTAATGTTATAGTTTATCAGCTGTTAGTCTTGCTGTCTTCAGTAACGTTGTGGTCTGACTTGCTAGTGACAAAGGAACTTAAACTTGTCATGATTGAGACACCGGACATATGAATACAATTTGTTGATCAATTTTCTTATTATATCCTTAGTCCTACTGCATTTGTAGGCTTATGTCTGCCTAAGTCTATGGAGGGTTAACTGGAGCCTCTCATATCACCTCCTCTTCCATCTGTTCGTTCTCCATTTCCTACTATCAGACTAGGGTAAGGTAAGGTCAGGTGTACACATTGCACACACCGCAGACTCAGCTAGAGAAAGGCTCGAAGGTATCTTACATCCACTTCTCTAATTCCTTGCCTGGGGGATCGTCACTGTTCTGTGTTTTCGTCATATATAGACTCGACAGTACAGGGACAATACGCAGCGCCACTAATCCGTCTGACCCCTACTACCCCTCAAAGAGTCAAGGCGGTGACTGATTTGTAATATATCCTACCGCTCCCTTGCTGCCCCTCTCCTCGTTTCATTCATAGATCCTAGACTCGTATTATTGAATGACGCAAGGAAGTGTTATTGGTTGATGGCGTTTTGATAAATTAAACAAAAACAAATGCATAGACTGACAAACAAATATATAATTACATGGGGAAAGGAAAAGGAGGAGGGAAAATAGAGGACAAGGTGTAGAGAAGAAAAATAGAAAGAAAGAGAGTCGATAAGAAATGAAGTAAAGAATGAAAGACATATACGGGGAAAAAAATAATAGGATGCATGAAAACAAGTAGGAAATAAAAAGAAAACTTAAATTTGAAAATGACAGGATGGAAAACGATGGAGAAAGGAGCAGGAGTAAAGAAGGAAAGAAGAAAAACTTAGTAATATAGTAAAGAAAGATTGTGACGTCATTTCCTATCTCTCACAAGACTTGAGTTTTACATAATTTTTATCTTTTCTTTTTTTTTCTTTCTCTTATTCGTCTATTTTCTTATCATTTTTTATTGTTTGTTTACTATCGAACCATGTCAACTGTCTATTTTATTATATTTTCCCCGCACGGTTTATATCTCTCTCTCTCTCTCTCTCTCTCGTCCTCTCTCTCTCTCGTCTCTCTCGTTTCTCTCTCTCTCTCTCTCCTCTCCTCGCCTGTCTCTCTCTCTCTCTCTCTTCTCCGTTTCCTAGTATTCGTCTGTGGCTAAACGTTTTACACAATTTACCAGAACAAACACAATAGGAGGAGAGAGAGACGAGAGACGACGAGAAGAGAGAGAGACGAGAGGAGAGAGAGGAGAGAGAGAGAGACGAGAGAGACGAGAGAGAGAGAGAGAGAGAGAGAGAGTCAGAGTGAGAGTGTCTTTCAGATAAAATTAATAACATGATCTCACGCTTACTTGCTTCTCTCGACCTTCATTTTTGGAGAAGGAAAAAATGTAGGACGATTATGATAAGCGGATATCACTCCTTTCAAATAAAATACCGGATAAGAAAGATCGAGAAAGAAAATAAAACTCATGTAAACATTCCATAATCATTTCCGTCTATGTCCATTACATACAAGTGTTGCAATATTGATACTCGGCACCATTACTTAAACAAAGATTCAGTAAAGATTCATAAATATAATGTTATATTACACGTTTTTTATTATTTTTTTTTTTTTTAATCAGGTGTTAGTGAACGGTTGATAATATATTTTATTTTTACTGAAATATTTCTTCAGTCCTCAGCTTCATTAACGCCAGGTAAGGTTCCTCTTGTTATTAATTCAGTCATAAAAAGCCATAATACGTAATATGTCTAAAAAAAAAAATTAGGAGTACATGAATACTAATAAAAAAATATTATCTTTAATATTCGTTCAGCCATGCAGGGGACATAAGAACACTCGCGACCAAACTAATTCGAAACTGAACGAAAATAAATCATACGTCCGAGAGAATCATGTGTCAGCGTGTAAATTTATAATAGTAACTCTCCCTTTGATGTTCGTTCAGCCTAACAGGTGAGCCCAGGTAAG
>JAXIVD010008217.1:10000-18098 GCA_036785275.1 Cancer borealis | reverse complement strand
GGGAAGGGAAGGGAAGGGAACGGGAGAGAAAAGTCCATTAGATAAAAATAAAAAAAGAAACTCGTCTTTTAAAGTTAGGCTTATTTACTGAATTGCTCACATGTTGACTTACTTTAATATTCATCCATTCCAAATACTTATCTACTTATTTACTTACCAATGTACTAAGACTAACGATGGGGATTATAAGAGGTACTTTAATAAGACAGGCAGGATTCTTGAGGATGTGACTGTAGGAAGTTCTCCATTCCTTCCTGTCTGTCTGTCTGTCTGTCTGTCTTCTTTCTCCCTGCCTGTCTGTCCTCCTGCGGCTTTCATTCACTCCATTACAACTTTTATCATACATATCCATGAGGCAGAATGCGTTGCGGGGCGGTAGGGCGGTGTGCTTTTATGTACGTGTCACTCTTTATTAGAATGAATGGGCCTGCAACTAACGAGAGAGAGAGAGAGAGAGAGAGAGAGAGAGAGAGAGAGAGAGAGAGAGAGAGAGAGAGAGAGAGAGAGAGAGAGAGAGAAGAGAAAAGAGAAAGAGAGAGAGAGAGAGAGCAAATGAGAGGAGGCATTAGCTCAAGTAATATTTCTTCCTTTGAGTTCCTGCGACTGTCTAATTCTTCACTTTCTTTTTCTCGCCCTTCTTGCACCGTTCTCTTTCCTCTCTCTCTGATCTGTTTTCTCTCTCTCTCTCTCTCTCTCTCTCTCTCTCTCTCTCTCTCTCTCTCTCTCTCTCTCTCTTCTCTCTCTCTCTCATTATCTTCAAGTACGCCTGTCTGTGTATTTCTCTTTCATCGTATTTTTTTTCTTTTTCCTCTTTTGTCACTCCATCTGTCTTTTCCCTTCCTCTTTTCTCTTATTTTTTTCTTTCCCTTATTCATCTTTGTGTCTGTGTGCCTGCATGTCTACCCCCCAACACCCCTCTCTCTTACTCTTTCTCTCGCTATCTCTCTGTCTCTCTCTAAGGGGCGGGAGAGAGCTATGGAGGAGGGAGGACAGGCGAGGTGAGGAAGGGAGTCACGTTGTCCATTTAATCAAACAGTAATTACACTCTGGATGGGTTATGGCCCGAGGGATTTGGGGACACTCGCTCTGACTCCCATTAAGTCTGCCTCACGTAATGGATGAGATAATGTCCATACAAGAGGGCCGAGGAAACATTAAGGGAAAGAAAATAAAGCAGAGGAAATAATTTTAATGGTGTTGGATCTAGTGGTAGAAAGAGAAGGGGAGGGGAAGGAGGGAGGGATGTGATTGAGAGAAAGTGTGAGAGAGAGAGAGAGAGAGAGAGAGAGAGAGAGAGAGAGAGAGAGAGAGAGAGAGAGAGAGAGAGAGAGAGAGAGAGAGAGAGAGAGAGAGAGAGAGAGAGAGAGAGAGAGAGAGAGAGAGAGCACAGGCACAGGCACAGGCACAGGCACAGGCACAGGCACAGGCAGAGTGACTGACTGACTGACTTAGAAACATAGAAAGAAAGAGGTAGAGACGGGATGAGGATCAAGATAAAAGGGGAGAAGAGAAAGGGTTCGAGAGGAAAGAATTTATGGGCTTCCTACATTACAATTAGTCATAAGGGCGACATGAAGGGTGTAGGAGTGGGAGAAGCGCCCTTGGGTACGCTGGGGAGGGGGCGTGATGGATAGTTAAGGGGGGAAAGGGAGGAGGAGGAGGAGGAGGAGGAGGAGGAGGAGGAGGAGGAGGAGGAGGAGGAGGGAAGCTGTTTCTGAGTGGCAATCGATACACAGGGACACCAGCCTGCATGGAAATCTGTCTAATGTAATAACAGTCATAAAAAAAGAAAGATAGAGAAAAAAAATATAAAACAACACTTCCTAGTTAGATTCCCCTCCCCTTCCTTTCCCCTCGTCTTCCCTCCTCTCCAGTGTCTTGGAAGTCGTACTATGGTTGCAGTGCGTGGAACCAAGTGTAGAACAGCCTCCTCCTCGTTGCATTTAAGGGTCTTTTCTAAACAGGTGGTTCTCCTTGAAACTCCATGACTCCCACTGACGCTCTGCTGCCGACGCTGACGGTGCTAGGAGGTAGTGGTGGTGGTGGTGGTTTTGATGGTGGTGGTGGTGGTGGTGTTGGTGATAGTGGTGGTGGTGGTGGTGGTGGTGGTAACAAGTAAATAAATTAGTACGTGTTTTCGTAGGTTTCGTGAATATCTTCTCACCATCTTCATCGTTATCTATATTATTATTATTATTATTATCATTATCCACGTTCTTTGCACCACCAACGACACCGCCACCACCACTGCCACTTACGTAAACAGGCTCCTCCCTTCTTCTCCTCCTCCTCCTCCTCCTCCTCCTCCTCCTCCTCCTCTCCTATTAGAGAGCGAATTACATCAACACGTTCATGAACCGACGCGCGACTTAAATACCCTTGACCTCATTCTTTCAACAAGCGAAGAGATAGTCAGCAACGTAAATGTTGGCCCAGTTTTCAGCTCAAGCGACCATCGGATAATTACGTTCAACTTGAAAATGAAGGAAATAAAAGTAAATGACAGTAAGGAGAGGGTACCAAATTACCAAAGGGCAAATTTCACCAGAATGCGGACAATTCTAGAAGACACTGACTGGAGTGAACTGTTGTCAGAGTCAGAATCAGATATTGATAGGTCATGGGAGGCCTTTACCACAAAGCTGAACGAAGCTATTAGAGTATGTGTACCGTATCGTTACAGACGTTCAGCAAGGAAGAATAAACCAAAATGGTGGAACGATGAGATAAAAAACAGCCTCTCTCTCAAAAAACACGCGTACGATAAGTATATATCAACTAAAAACCAAGATGACAAAGTTGAGTTTGACAGAGTTCGTCGCGAAACTAAGAGACTAATAAAGCGCAGCAAGAATAACCTTGAAGAATATATAGCGGAATCATGTAAATCTAATCCTAAAGAATTTTATAGTTTTGTTAAGAGTAAAAAAGCCCTTACCTGTAATATCGGTCCACTTACTAAAGGACAAGGAAATCACACAAACGACGAAAATGAAATGGCTACAATCCTAAACAACTTTTTTGCATCCGTATTTACAGAAGAGGATTGTTCATCGTTTCAACCACTCGAGACTAGAAGAACCGAAAACTTCTTAAATGTTTTACTCATCGTAGAAAATGACGTTGAACAAAAAATTGATAAGATGAAAACTAATAAAACCCCTGGACCAGATAAAATTTCCCCGAAAATCTTGAAAGAGGTCAAGCATCAGATCAGTAAACCGCTTGCAATCATATTCAATAAATCCTTAAGGATTGGTAAAGTTCCATCAGATTGGAAACGTGCTAATGTAACCCCAATCTTCAAAAAGGGAGACAAGTCACAACCCGGAAATTATAGGCCAATCAGTCTGACGTCAGTAGTATGTAAATTAATGGAGACAATCATTCGTGACAATATGGTGAAATTCCTTGAAGACAACGATATAATTAAACCCTCACAACATGGTTTCCGTAATAAACGTTCATGTCTAACTAACTTATTAGACTTCTTTTACAATGTTTTTGACACGTACGATGAAAGCAGAGCAGTAGATATCATATATCTGGATTTTCAAAAGGCCTTTGATAAAGTTCCCCATCAACGATTGCTTAACAAACTAAAGACTCACGGTATCTCTGGTAGCATCTACAATTGGCTTCAGGACTGGCTCTCTGAACGTAAACAGAGAGTAGTCTTAAACGGTGTCTCCTCTCAATGGTTAAACGTAAAAAGTGGCGTACCACAGGGTTCAGTACTTGGCCCTATTTTGTTTCTGATATATGTTAATGACATAGATGATGGGATCTCATGCAAAATATCAAAATTCGCTGACGATACGAAAATTGCCAGTAAAGTAACTTCGACAAGTGACAGAGAAGTCTTACAATCAGACCTTGATCGACTAACGTCTTGGGCCAATAAATGGCAAATGAAATTTAACGTCGATAAATGTAAGGTACTACATATCGGAAGAAATAATGATCACGTTCAGTACCAAATGAATGGAAAACTACTTTCTGCAGTGAACAAGGAAAAAGATCTAGGAATCACAATATCAAGCGATTTAAAACCCAGTCAGCATTGCTCAGAGGTAGTTAAAACCGCTAACAGATTGGTCGGCTTTATTGGGCGTACTTTCGAAAATAAATCAGAAAAAGTCATATTAAAACTGCATAATTCACTAGTACGACCTCATCTTGAATATTGCGTACAGTTCTGGTCCCCATATTACAGAAAGGACATTGACAAACTGGAAAGAGTCCAGCGTAGAATAACGAAAATGATTCCAAGGCTGAAAAATAAACCTTATGAAGAAAGACTTAAAGAATTAAACTTATTCAGCCTCGAAAAACGAAGGATGAGAGGAGATTTAATTGAAATGTTCAAGATAATTAAAGGATTTGATAATATCAATGCAGAAGATTACATTACTTTTGATCGATCAAATATAACAAGAAGACGTCATACTTTTAAGATTACTGGTAAAAGATTCACATCAAACGAAGCCAAACATTTCTTTTTCAATCGGATCGTTAACGTTTGGAACTCCCTGCCCGCCAATGTCGTCGACAGTAAAACAATTAATACATTCAAAAATAGACTGGACAAATACTTAGAAGCCAATCCGCAACTAAAACATTATTCGTCAACATAGTAAACTTTGAGCAAGTTCCTTCTAATGTACAGTAATTACAAAATCTCGATTCGGAAGGACGTCGCTAGGGGCCTGACATCGCTTGCCAGGTAGTAGTGTTAGTGACAGTAGTAATAGGCTAGACTAATCTAATTCCACGCATTTATTTATTTATTTTTACTTATATTGCATGGTTGGCCTTCCTCTCCTGCCAGTCGTGGCTGGTGGGAGAATCCCTCACCCTTACTATCCTGTATCCTTCATCCCAGATTAGATAGTGTAGTCTAGTTTATCACAAACAGCCTCGTAAGGGCCAGTAGGCCTGTTGCTGTTTGTTCTTCCTATGTGTTCCTATGTGTTCCTCCGCCTCTCCTCCCCCTACGTGTCCTCGTTTTCCTCGTCCTTGTCCATTTTTTATCTTACTGTTGTTGTTACTCCTCCTCCTCCTCCTTCTCCTCCTCCTCCTCCTCCTCCTCCTCCTCCTCCTCCTCCTCCTCCTCCTCCTCCTCCTTCTCCTCCTCCTCCTCCTCCTCCTCCTCCTCCTCCTCCTCCTCCTCCTCCTCCTCCTTCTCCTCCTCCTCCTCCTCCTCCTCCTCCTCCTCCTCCTCCTCCTCCTCCTCCTCCTCCTCCTCCTCCTCCTTTTGCTCCTCACTATCAGCACCGCCATTGTCTTTAACGCCACACATCCGTTTACTCAGCTGCCCAATGAGTAGGAACACCAACACCAACACCAACATCAACATCAACACTACTACTAACACCACCAACAATGATAACAACAACAACAACAACAACAACAACAACAACAACAACAACAACAACAACAACAATAAACAACGAGATTTACGCAACGCCAGGACTGCGACAAAACTCTTCCTTCAGCTAAGAACAACTAACAAAACTATACGTGTAATATCAACACTCTTCTTCCTTCTCCAACACAGCATCATCATCATCATCATCATCATCATCATCATCATCATCATCATCATCATCATCATCATCATCATCATCATCATCATCATCATCATCATTGTAATTTCGCTACACACAACAATCTCTCTCTCTCTCTCTCTCTCTCTCTCTCTCTCTCTCTCTCTCTCTCTCTCTCTCTCTCTCTCTCTCTCTCTCTCTCTCTCTCTCTCTCTCTCTCTCTCTCTCTCTCTCTCTCTCTCTCTCTCTCTCTCTCTATTAATTTCTACCCAACATCCAAAGCGACCTTTTAAATGGGGCAAGGTAATAGAGGATCATATTACCCATTAGTATCATTAGGAGGCTCATTATGGAGCTGTCAGTAGCAAGATTTAGGAGGGAGAGAGAGAGAGAGAGAGAGAGAGAGAGAGAGAGAGAGAGAGAGAGAGAGAGAGAGAGAGAGAGAGAGAGAGAGAGAGAGAAGAAGAAAGATTTTTGTATGCACTTATATATACAGTTTCCTTGAAGAATATTATTACGGAAAATAAAATAAAACAAGAAGAAAAAAAAAAATAGAAGGCAGTGACTCAATTAAGTGAAATAAATGGGCCGAGTTGAACAATGTATGCAGATGTGTGCAATGTGTCGCGTTGGTTGAGTGGAGTGATGGTGATGAAGATAGGTGGCGGTTGTTTATGGGTGGTGATGTCATGGATGCAGGTGGTGGTGGTGGTGGTGGTGGTGATGGTGATGGTGATGTTAATGTGGGTGGAGTGATGGTAATGGTGGTGGATTGATGATTGTAATGGTGGTAGTGGTGATGATGGTAGTGGTGATGGTGGTAGTGGTGATGGTGGTAGTTGGTGATTGTGATGATAGTGGTGGTGGTGGCAGTGGGGAAGGACGTTATTTTTGGTGATATTTTTCAAGGTCATGATATCCACTATTCAGTCACACAAACCCAAAAAATATTAATAAAACTTGACTTCATTATGTAGGACACATCTACATACGACAGATATGATGGGAAATGTGTTTGATGTATTGACGTGTGTACATTCTTTTTTTTTCTATATATATAATTCTTTTTTCATATTCCAATATATGTATTTTTTTCGTGAGTCCTTATTTCTTTCTTATCTGTCTTTTCTGTCTATATCCATCGGTTGGTATTTGCTATCAGTTGTCTGTATGTGCCTGTCTGTTACTTGGTAGGATTGAATCAGGTGTTGAGGTTTGAGTCTTGTCAACCACGTACCTGGGAATGAGGACTTATGGGAAAACTTAAGTGTGTTTTCAAAATGGTCACCACCTCATTTTACTTTTTCAGGACTAACCATCATTATACATCCAAAGTTTCACAACATTTATTTCCCATTTTTTTTGTGTTTTTTTGAAAGGTACACATTTTTTCTTCATTTAGTATACACAACCGAATATCCTTTTTCAACACTATTTACATCACTCTTAGTTTTCGCTCGACATTTTTTTCGCCAGATTTTCTACACCTGCGCATTTTTACATCAGCGATATATTTTCACGAGTGTTTCATGACTGAACATATTTTCCAACGTTCGGAACTAATACAAAATTCTCGCTGCAACATTTTCGAGTTGGTACGATTTCTTCTGGACAAACACAATTATCTGAAAATAAAAAGAAAAGAATAGGAAAAAAAAAATCTCAGGCAGATATGGATTCGACTCTGGTGTCTTTCATTTTTCAAATATTTTTAAAGTGGTGAACCGTCACTGTCTGATTGAAGGATAGAATAATTTACTTCGTTAATAATTTTGTTCCTTTTCTCACTGTCTCTTCTCCAGAGAGGAACACAAGGATCGAAATCATTGTTTTTGTATGCGTTTCAATGGTCCAGTTGCGTTTGTTATTCAATTGTTTTTTGGTCATTATCAATTGCTTTTAAGGAGCGGGGAAAGGAGGGGCTGATGAAGAAATGAGGTCAATTATAGGTAGTTATAGATCCTTCAAACTAATCTGCCTGGCTTACAAGGTTCTAGCAATTGTATACCTGCAGGATAGCATCTTCTTGCTTTCTTAAAGACTTCCTGTGATTGACAGCATCTTTGGGTCAAAAACATTCCACCCAACTCGCGCTGGTCCAGAATGGAGGTTGTTTGAGGTGACAGCGGATGTGATCGTTGTTGTGGCCCGTTGGATGACATTGAATTACAGTTGTCTAACCAGTCATTAAACGCCACCTGTTGCACAATTGCCTTCACATAAATACGTGTTGTCAGCTGGGCTTACTGTGGTCATAACTATCATGCTGTTTCCTGGCTGTTGCTTTTGAAATGATGACCTGCGATATTTTTAAGCCTATCTCCTGCTTAGATGAAAAATAGACGTAGGTTTTTAGTGTGTAGCAGTAGTAGTAGTAGTATAAGTAGTAGTAAGGGCGATTGTAGCAGTACTATTCATGGTGGTGGTATTTCTACAACTTGCCAGGAACTCTGTCTCTGAAGTGTGAAACATTTGCATATTCATTTCTCACTATATACCTCAGCTTTGTATCTCTTAGAATGTTCGCTACAGTGAGGCGGGAAGAGCAG
>JAXIVD010008217.1:0-2500 GCA_036785275.1 Cancer borealis | reverse complement strand
GACTCATCCACACACTGGGGCTTCCTGGCAAGATACGTGTCTTCCATCTCAAAACTTGTATCGGCATGAAGTGAACGAAATACAATTTACGTAGTTAATAAACTAATTATGAATTAAGTAAATAAAGAGGCACCATCCTAACGTTTCCTGAGGCATGAGTAAAGTGGAGCACAAGAGGACAACATTATTCTTGTCACTATAAACATGCCATCTGTGAATACCAACCTACTTCATGCACTTACCTCAAAGCGTACAAAGAAACTTCATGAAAAAGAATGCCGATGAAAAAAAAAGGCATAATATTCAGTCACATAATAATAAAAAGAATATATATCAGAATACTTTAAGTTTTTTTGTGAGGCAGTGAGATGACGAGCAACACTCCGCTCAGGCCCGTCGTCCCTGATTATAACTTTCTGTTGGAGTTATGACACGCTCGACGCACCTGACTCATTACCAAGTGTTGCCTCCGCGGCGCCGGGGCTGCATGGCTACCTGGAGCCCTTTGTCCACTACCCTTCACGCTCTGATGCTTTTTTCACGTCTTGTCTTTAACCTCGTTTTCGTAATTAGCAAAGTAATGTGATGGTCTTCTTCTCTCTCTCTTCTCCGTCTCTGTGTCTGTCTGTCTGTCTGTCTTTCTGTCTATCGGTGTCTTTAGATCTTTGGTTTTTGTGTTTATCTGTCAGTCAATCTGGTTTTCTTTCTCTCACGATGTACAGACAAATTAAAAATTAATAGTTGAATACGAAATAAATACTAAGCGAGATTATACCATATGCAACACATGAAGGATAATTACTGACAGGACAAAAATATATACTTCACTTGTTACTAAATTCTAACTTGTATACTAATAACATCAACAACAGTGATACTAATAATAATAATAACGATGAAAATAACTTTGAGTAAGGCCATGTATGATAATGGACGAGTTAATATTGACGCCAGTACATGATTATAGGGACGATATTAGCGGTAATGATGGTAGCAACAATAATATTTAAGATAACGTTCAAAGCGCAGGTACTAATTGTTAATAATGCTAAAAATAATGATAACTGGTAGTGGCCATAATAATGAGAAAGAGGCTACTGGTGGGGATAATGATGATGGTAATGTCATTTTGAAATACTGAAATACCATACTATTATGAAGTCATTGTTGAGGGAGTGGAGATGGAATCAGTAAGAGATGCAAATCAGTCAACATTCACCTGGAAATTAAAGAAAATAAGTAAAAAAAATAGTCCCTTTACAATTCTGCTCAACACATCTCCGGAACTGAGTCTTGTCCTTAATTGGAAAATTGCAAAAATGTCACCCAGCAATAAAGAAAAACGTCATGAAAAAACTTCGGTAATTAGAGGTCCATTAAGCTGGATCTCATTCTTTAATACGATTCTTTGCAGGGTAATTAGAGACACAGCTGATGTCATCTCCAATGCAGGTAATTGATCTGAGAATACCAACAATGATAGAACTTGTCGAAACGGTTATAATTTTCTGATGACTCTTTCAAGCTTATGACGTAAATAGATCTTTAAGTGTCATGTTTCTAATTAAAAAAGAAGAAAAAACATTTGTGATAAAGCTTCATAATAACCATTGTTGATGTCTGATAATAAAACTTGAAAATGTGCATATATGAAAGAAGATCATGAGAGAGAGAGAGAGAGAGAGAGAGAGAGAGAGAGAGAGAGAGAGAGAGAGAGAGAGAGAGAGAGAGAGAGAGAGAGAGAGAGAGAGAGAGAGAGAGAGAGAGAGAGAGAGAGAGAGAGAGAGAGAGAGAGAAGAAAAGAAGAAGAAGAAGAAGAATGATACATTTTCCAGGATGCCGTCAATAATAATGTTAATCTGTTCTCACATCTGGAAATTATTTTTTTGATTAGAAGTGAGGTAGATGATACGAGGGTGTGTGTGTATACCTCCTGTACAACACGTTTGGTCCTTGTCTAATGTTTGAATCACACAAGGGCAGGCCTGGTGCTGTTACCTGTACCCGTCAACACGATACAACCTTCCAGATATCTCTCTTCTCCTCTTTAATGACACTTACTTGATGCTTTCCCTTACACTGTTTACACTCGGTCCGTCCCTCACACACAGGGAACTTCATTAACCTTATTTTCGAATAAACCCTTTTTTTTGAGTGGGTTATTCCGTATCATTTCCATTTATTCTTGCAAATGTGGCCTTGACATGTAGTGGTTCGTGTAGGAAGTATATAGTATTCTGTTCACGTATATGTGGTATCATTTACGTTGCTGAATCAAAGGAAGAATCAAAAGCTAATTCCTCTCATATGTTGCTTGCTCTCCTGTCCGTCTGCTCCTTTGCTTCTCATTATATATTCCTTTTCATTCCGTGTCATAGTTTTGCTTCCCTTGTTAATCGTACTTCCTCTCGCTGTTTTTACGGTTATAGTCTCTAATGAGTTTGTAACAGCATGCCTACTTGTCCTCCTGTAAGTGGCCTCGTTGGAAAAGACTTGATGC
>JAXIVD010008216.1:5000-15000 GCA_036785275.1 Cancer borealis | reverse complement strand
TCTGTAAGTCAAACCTTCAATCAATTTCCTGGACTCAAACCTCGATGATTCCCGCCACTTACACCACTCTTGAATACATCACAAGAAGGCTGGACAAGGATGACTGATTGCCTGCTCCCGCCAACCTGCTCCCGCCAACCACAGCTGCCTCCCTGCCTGCCTGTCTGCCTGCCTGCCGCACCCTTCTTCCCCCCTCTTCCCCCCTCTCCTCCCTCCACTGTCCCGCCTTCAGGATGTGGGAAGATGAGATGCTGCGACGAGATATATGGAATGTGTCTGGTAACATTGGTTTGAGGTTATTTTTTATTATTACTCTTATTGATGCTACTCACTACTGACTACTACTACTACTACTACTACTACTACTACTACTACTACTACTACTACTACTACTACTACTACTACTTTTTTTTTTTTTTTTTTTACTACTACTACTACTACATTTAAAGATACCTCCACCCTTTTTATTTGCATGGGCTCCACAAATTGGAGATCATTAGCCCCAACTCTGGTCGCTAATGGCTGTAGCATCCAACCATACTATTCTAACCCCTAACCATATCCATCTACCCCTATATTTACATCCTTATTTAATCCCCTAACCTACCCACCCCTATTCTACTCTCTACCACTGTGGTTTCTACTACTACTACTACTACTACTACTACTACTATTACTATTACTACTACTACTACTACTACTACTACTACTACTACTACTACTACTACTACTACTATACTAGTTCTATGCTCTTCTAAAGTGTTAAGGCATTGAAAGAACAGCTTTTTGTGGCTTGGGCAGATACCTGTTGTGTTAATATCTTTTCAGGGTCGTGTGATCTGCATCCCTTCCTGTGCCTCGTCCCCTCGTCCCTTCCTGTGCCTCGTCCCCTCGTCCCTTCCTGTGCCTCGTCCCTTCGTCCCTTCCTGTGCCTCGTCCCTTCGTCCCTTCCTGTGCCTCGTCCCTTCGTCCCTTCGTGTGCCTCGTCCCCTCGTCCCTTCCTGTGCCTCGTTCCTTCCTCAGTCACGCAGCTCGAGTGAATGTGTGACACGATCATAACTTGAAGGGACGTGACGATGTGCGAACAAAAATGGTGAGACATTGATTGATTCATTCATTCATTCATTCATTCATTGGTGGTGCTTTTCGTGTGTCCACCATTAACATTACCATCACTATCACCACTACTACCATCATTATCACCATCACTATCATCATCACTATCATCTACTGCTACTACTACTACTACTACTACTACTACTACTACTACTACTACTACTACTACTACTACTACTACTACTACTACTACATTTAAAGATACCTCCACCCTTTTTATTTGCATGGGCTCCACAAATTGGAGGTCATTAGCCCCAACTCTGGTCGCTAATGGCTGTGGCATCCAACCATAATATTCTAACCCCTAACCATATCCATCTACCCCTATATTTACATCCTTATTTAATCCCCTAACCTACCCACCCCTATTCTACTCTCTACCACTGTGGCTTCGCAATCAAGGTCACTTATGTCCGTGGTGGAGGGAGTGGCGTGCCTGGTACCCCGGAGACACAGGAGGGAAGACCTGAGAAGGGAGAATGAGAGGCGGCACCTCATCCAGGCGACAACATGGCTCCTTGGCTGGTGCTTCTTTTCTGCCATAAAATCGGCTAGTCTTGAGTAGAAGCACTTAGCCTTGGAGCCCATCCCGCCGGACGTGGTGAAGACCGGAGGCGTGAAGGTGCCGTGGTCGACGTGTTGAATCCTTTCGCCATAGGTTCTCGTCTTCTCCTGCTCATTCTTACGGTGGGCAGCCTCCAGAGAGAGCTCGCGGTGACATGCTGCCGTCGGGTCGAAGATCCGGACGTCGAAGAAGGCTCTCTGCCCCCTCGTCCAAAACCCTCGAGCACTGACGTCAACTCGAGCTTCATCGGAGATGTTTGCCGACCTCAACCGCAGGTTTTCTCCCCAAGTGGCAGAAGAGTCGGCTCGGTGGCGACGTCATGGCACACCTCCCTGAGCATGTTGGCTGTCAGGTCCCTCACCTCATCGTGCCTGATGCACACGAATCCCCCCTTGCAGGTCATGGTGTGGTCGATGTTGTTGGGGGAACCACATGCACAGATGTTGGGGAGTCCTTCAACTGGCCAGCCATACCTCAGAGCAACGGCGTCGACAAATTCTTGTTTGTTAAGGTTGAAGCCTCTTGCTCTGATTGGCAGTGACGTTAGCCAGTTAGACGCTCCCGTCTCTTGTGCAATATGGATTTTTTGCACAGTCGCGGCAGGCACGATGGTCTTCAGGCGTTCAAGGCTGGTCTTCTGCTCTTGTTGCCTGTCTAGGGAAATTTGCTTCCTTTGCTCAGCGATCGCATTTTGGTCTATTTCCCCGTGTGCGTCCTGAGCAACTATCTTTACTGTGAGGGACCTGGCTAGGTTGATGGAGTTGAGGTGCTCCCTAGTTGCCAACCTCTCAGGAGAGGTGATCCCCATCTCGCCCAGTCTTGGTGGAAGTTCGAGCAGGGCCCTCTCGTCATCCCCCAGTGCTGGAGACCTCAGTAACGCTGGAAGGAGGGTGTTCCTTATAGCGTTTTCCAGCGGTCTGAGGAGAGGGCTGATGCCTGGGATGGTGCGCATGACGTAATTCCACCGATGTTGTAGGCCATGCGTGTAGGCAGAGTAAGCTGCGTGAGGCTCCGTCCTAGCTATATCAGATAGGATTTCTACCTCCCTCACCCACTCGAGCACTTTTTCTCCTACAAACTCCTTCTTGAACTCCTCTTTTCCTATAACAGCACCCAAGTGCCGCTGCCCGTCCTTTGTTATTATTATCCCGCTACCACCGAAAATGTCCAGAGCGTGGTCATAAAGTTCGGATTTCACAATAAGGACGGACTTAGCTGCATTGGGTGTGTATCCTATGGTGGGTCCATTGTCCTTTATCAATCCCCACCAACTTTTCAGGTCTGAGATTGTGCCGGCCCCCGAAAGGTCGTCGGCATATGCCATTTGCTTCACCTTGGTGTTTTCAAACGCAATTACCTCCTGAAGCACTGAGAGACCTATTGCGTACATGGCCATGGCCACTGGGTCACCTTGTGTTGTCCTCTCCATTGACTTGAGCACCTTAAAACAATTATTACTACTACTATTTACAAACAAGTCACACGGTTCACCATACGTGTTTCCTACGTATGTAGCTAGAGAGGGACACTTGATTTTAATATTGTGAAGCATTGTCTTTCTGTTAATGGAATTAAACGCATTTGATGCGTCCACTAACAGTACCGCTTCACAATCCTTTCCCGCGTAGATCTCCCTCTACTACTACTACTACTACTACTACTGCTACTGCTACTGCTACTGCTACTGCTACTACTACTACTACTATCTCTCACGAGTCACTCGTGTCTCGTGACTCGTGAGAGAAGGACGTGTTTCCTGTTCGCTTGACCTGACCGCTTGACCCACCGCTGCCCAGCCAATACGCTAAATTTCATATTTTCCTAGGATATCTCTTGCTATCTTTTGCTGTCTCTACATTTTAAACACTTTACACGACTATACATACACATACATCAGTGCTACATATATAACTCATGTGTTAATATTCTGTGTAGCCCTTAACCCCCTTCATTCGTACATTATTGTTATTAATTAATCTTAGTGTCTGTGGTGTTATTTCCTCAGTAAATACTAATTTTCTTCTTATATATTTGTATTTTATTGCTATAAAGTAATATTACTACACCACCCTTGCTCAAAAATTTGACCTTGAAAGTTCAGACCTGACTGACCAATTCTTTTTATTTTCATCCGTCTACCTGAGCGAACCTTTCAAGATCTTAATCCTTGGCTTACCTCTTCTCAGCGTTAATTTGTCTACCTGCTCCTCTGACCTGACCTCAGCTTAGTTTAATCCTTCTACCTGGTCTGACCCTTTCAAGATTTTAATCCTTTAATCTCTCACAGTCCTCACTAATATCTCTTTTGACAGCGATAATCCGTCTAGTTGTTCCAAACCTTTATGCATTGTTAATTCTTTCTCCAACTACAGTTAATTATGTCATCGAAGTGCGATGTATGTGATGGGCGCTTTGCTGCAAATTTCTTTTCAGATTCGACAGTCTGCCGTCTGTGTTTTTTACAGAAGGAAAATGATGAACTTAAGAAAAAATTTGATATTTTACAGGAGTTCGTCACAGCTAACGTTGGAATTTTACCTCCCTTGTCTCCATCTACAGAACAGGCGACAAGTTACGCCGCTATAGCTGCCAGACAAAACGACGCTCCAAGTCTACCTGAACGCGTTATTCAGGGGGAAGTACCTTTCACTCCTGTCAGAAATGGTGCACGACAAATTAATAAAAAATCTTTCTTACCTGTCTCTACTTATAACAGTTTTAGAATCCTGATGAAAGAAGAAGAAGAAGAGGACCATGAGACGAGAATTATTGGCGATTCTATTGTGAGAGATCAGCTAACGGAGTTTTGTGGGAGGAACCGATCAAACAGAAAGAGGCTGTGCATGCCAGGAGGACGTTTGGATGACATCACAGCAACCTGTGACGCGGCAACCAGTCAAGTAAATACTAACACGCTTTTAATTATCCATGCAGGTACAAATGACGTCATGAACACCAGATCCGAGGAACTGCTGGAGAGATACAGGAAGCTGATTCGACGATACAAATGTAAGACTAATAAAATAATTCTTTCAGGAATCCTTCCCCGAAGTAGTGCACCCACAGCTTTTTTCAACAGGGCCTTCAGCACCAATAACCGTCTTAAGTCCATTTGTACAGATGAAGGAATCGACTTTATCAACTGCTGGGATGACTTTTATAACAAACCTTTTCTTTTCAAGGACGATGGCTTGCACCTCAATCCAGTTGGAGCTGCTCGTTTAGGCAGGCTACTTAATGACAAAGTTTCTGATTTCAGAAGAAAAAACAGTATCCAGCCTCGCAAAACCTCAGCTACGTAAGTAACACCGTGTATAGAAAAACTAACGTAAACAATTGCCTAAAAATTTGCATGTTTAACGCTCGCAGCCTCAGAAATAAATTCTCAGATTTAGAAGCACTTGCAGCATCTGAAGATTTTCACATTATTGCAGTATCGGAATCTTGGATTAACACAGAAAATAGAGACTTTTTAGCAGAATATAATTTGCTAAGCTATTCAATATTCAGTTGCGAACGACAAAATAAAAAAGGTGGGAGCGTTCTTTTTTACGTGAAAGCCAGTCTTAACCCTACAGTCTTGCAAACTGAAAAAATAGATAACGTAGATGTTATATTTTTACAACTGAAAACACATTCTAAGAAAATTATTATTGGACTCATTTATAGACCACCAGCACACAATAATAATAGCGATAGAAAATTATTCGACCAGATAATCGAAGTAAGTAATTAATTTGAAAGCGTAATCTTTGGAGACTTTAATCTTCCTGTAACTTCATAGGGAAATTCTTTTAAATCTCATATGGGTCACGACTTATATAATAATTTATTAGAGACTGGCTTAAGTCAGCACGTAAGCAAACCCACGAGAGGTGATAATATACTAGATCTTGTATTTTCAACAAACGACGGTCTAGTAAGTAATGTTAATACGGGCCCTGAATTCAGTACCAGCGACCATAAAATTGTCTCTTTTAACATAAATCTCGAAGTTTACAAAGATAACGTAAGCGAAGAACTTATCTTCATGTATCGCAAAAGTAACTTTGAAAAACTGAAAAAGCTTTTAGCAGATACTGATTGGAGCATAGTAGACAACGAAACCGATGTAAATAGATCGTGGGAAAAGTTTTATAACATCTTAAATGAAGCCGTTAAAGTATGCATTCCCGTTTGTAAGAGACGTCCACGTAAAAATAAAAATATTAATAAACCAAAATGGTGGAATAGCCAGATTGAGGCAGGATTATTACTTAAAAAGCGGGCACATGATAAATATTTACTATAACAAAACGAAAACGATAAAATAGAATACGAAAGACTAAGACGCGAAACAATAAAGATGATTAGACGAAGTAAAAAAGATCTCGAAATATATATTGCGAATAAAACTAAATCCAACCCCAAGGAATTTTACACCTACGTACGTAATAAAAAAGTTATCACAACTAATATTGGCCCACTCCACCTAGAAAACGGTAAGGAAATAAATACAGAATCAGAAATGGCCGAAGTACTAAATGATTATTTTGCATCCGTTTTTACTATTGAAGACACCGATGAAATCCAGGAAGTAACCCCAGCTAAACCTAACTTAATTCCTTTAAGCGATTGTCACTTTACTGAGGATATAATAACTAAGGCACTTGATAAAATTAAAGTAAATAAAACTCCTGGTCCTGATTGTATTGCACCGAGAGTCTTAAAAGAGGCAACATTTCAAATCAGCAAACCTCTTGCAATACTATTTAATAAATCTTTAAATTCTGGAAAAGTTCCCGACATTTGGAAATTAGCAAATGTTACCCCTATACAAAAGAAAGGAGATAAAACACTACCGATTAACTACAGACCAATCAGCCTCACATCCGTAGTTGGTAAATTAATGGAAACTATAATACGCGATAAACTAGTGACTTTTCTTGAAAAAAATAGCATGATTAATAATTCTCAACATGGTTTCCGAAACAAACGATCTTGCTTAACGAATCTCCTTGACTTTTATAACGATGTATTCAACATTTATGACGAGACAAAAGCGGTCGATATAATTTATCTCGACTTTCAAAAAGCGTTTGACAAAGTTCCCCACAAACGGTTATTAAAAAAAATTAGAATCATACGGCATATCTGGAAATATTCTTAAATGGGTTGAAGACTGGCTTTCCGAAAGAAGACAACGCGTTGTCATAAACGGTAAATCATCTAACTGGCGAGACGTTAAAAGCGGTGTGCCACAGGGCTCAGTACTTGGTCCTATTCTATTTCTAATTTACGTAAATGATATTGATGAAGGCCTCACTTGTAAAATATCAAAATTTGCCGACGATACGAAAATCACGAGTAAAGTAACTACAACCGCCGATAAACTACAATTTCAATCAAACCTCAACATGTTAGTCAATTGGTCAAAGAAATGGCAAATGAAATTTAATGTTGATAAATGTAAAGTTTTGCATATCGGTAGCAATAATCAATTCAATAAATATACAATGAATGACTCTCAACTTTCCAAGGTTAACCATGAAAAAGACTTAGGGATAACTATTAGTAACGACCTCAAACCAGATAAACATTGTTCAGACGTTGTAAAAAAAAAAGCTAACAAACTGGTCGGTTTCATCGGTAGAAATTTTGATTATAAATCTGAAAAAGTTATCCTTACATTATATAATGCCCTCATCTAGAATATTGCATTCAATTTTGGTCACCATACTATAAAAAATATATTAATAAGCTGGAGAGAATACAAAGAAGAATTACTAAAATTATCCCAAGATTGCGAAACAAGTCTTACGAAGAACGTCTAAAGGAGCTGAACTTATTCAGTTTATCCAAACGTAGAGGGCTACGAGGGGATCTAATTGAGGTTTTTAAAATTTTCCATGGTTTTGATAATATTAACATAAACGATTATGTAACTACCGATCTCACAAGCTCCACCCGTAACAATGGCTTCAAGATCATTGGTAAGCGCTTTAGATCAAATGAAGCGAAGCACTTTTTCTTCAATAGAATCGTAAATGTTTGGAATTCTCTCCCAGCACAAATTGTCAACAGTACTAGAATTGAATCATTTAAGAAAAAACTCGATAAGCACTTGGCATCTGTTCACCAAGTCGAATATTTCACTACTGCGTAAATATATATATATATATATATATATATATATATATATATATATATATATATATATATATATATATATATATAAATATATATTTTTTTTTTTTAGCATAGAATACTCCTTGTTTTTTTTATTTCTTTCCTATACAAATTCCATGTTAGTTTTTTCATGCTACATGGTATCACTTCCTCTTCCGGCCAGCTTCGGCTGGAGGGAGGGGTGGGTGGGGAGGAGCCTTCCACTTTGCTGTCCTTTTGTCTCTATCACGTTGATATTATAGTAGTAGTAGTGTAGCTTAACAGACAGCCTCGTTAAGTCCAGCAGGACTGTTGCTGTCTGTTCTTCCTTTGTACTCCTTTGTACTACTACTACTACTACTACTACTACTACTACTACTACTACTAATAATAATAATAATAATAATAATAATAATAATAATAAAAGTAATACCACCACCACCACCACCACCACCACCATCATCATCATCATCATCATCATCATCATCACCACCACCACCACCACCACCACCACCACCACCACCACCACCACCACCACCACCACCACCACCACCACCACCATCACTACAGTCTTGTTGGTTAAGTCACATTATAATCACTGTTCGCCGCGAGACACATGGTTGACGAGTGTGGCCGCGGCAGTGTTTTCAAACCCGCGGACGGAACCTGATAAACAACCTAAACACATCTAGATAAAGGTACATACTTGTCTTTTTTATGTGTTTGGGTGTCTCGGGTGAGTACTTGACGCCATCAATGTGTGTGTTTAAAGTGCCATTAAGTTAGCCTAATGAATGCAAACCACGCACATCTTACTTCTTTCTCCCTGACGTTATTGCATAAACATACATTTTCTCCCTTCACCGCCTCAATTAATGACCCAATATACCTGCACCAACCACCTGTCACGCGCCGGCCATTAGTCAAGGCTCACCGGCGCGACTCTCAACCCACGAACTGCTTGGTGAAGTAGACCCGTGAATCCTGCCGCCCTGGCCTCCCGGTGCCGGTGTGAGGCTGGTGAAACGATCAATTAGGTAACCAGTCAGTCAGTCAGTCAGTCAATTAGTAAGTCAGTTAGTCAAATTCCTATGCATGAGAGACAAGATTTACCCCATTTCTACCCTGCTTGTTGACGCTGGACTGATCTGGTGTTGTGTTTGCGCCTGAACGGTGGTCTCTTTCTTGCTTAGACTTGAGCTGACTGGACGCGGTGTAAGGTCTCAGGTTAAGGTGTGAAGCCTCCACGCAGATCATAGCCAAGCGTCGCCTTACCGCGCAATCAAACTCCCGCAGTATTCCCCGGCGGAGGAACACTCAAAGAGAAGCCGATGCTGTCTGTATAAGGAGGGCGAGGCTTTGTATTGATGCGGAGAGCCATTCATGGAGGTGCAGACGCCGAGGTCGCACGTATGCACACACCGGAAAGGAAGTCTGAATACCAGATGAGCCTCGGGGTTGGATTGGGCAAGACACATGAATCCAGTTAGCCGCGTGGACACCCGGCATAACAAGTGGACGGAACGCACCTCTGAATACCAACGCGATGCTAAATACTGTACCACTGCTTAGTTTGGGATTTTTTAGTTGCAGTGCGGGCAGGGAAGCCACGCCTTGCCTCCGCTGGTCCCCTTCCTCTCTCCCTCCCTCCCTCCCTCCCTCTCTCCCTCTCTCCCTCTCTCCCTCCCTCCCTATCGCACCCCGGATGCTGAAGACTCCAAATGACACACCTCTCCTGTTTTTAGCTTTCTCTCTCTCTCTCTCTCTCTCTCTCTCTCTCTCTCTCTCTCTCTCTCTCTCTCTCTCTCTCTCTCTCTCTCTCTCTCTCTCTCTCTTTCTTTTTCTCTCTCTAACACACCTCACTGTTACTCTTCCCTCCAATCAATGTTTTTTCTTTCCTCCTTTCCACCATTACTTGTACTCCATTCCTCTTCCCTCCACCCACTTCCCACCTTTTCTTTCTCTCTCCTCTCTCCCTGTACCCACTTCCCTCCCTCCCTCCCTCCCTCCCTCCTCTCACTTGGTTGTATATGGAAACGGTCACCACGCAAAGGAGTTTCTTGATTATGATTGCAGTGGTGTTGCTTGTGTTGCAGTGGTGTGGTTGTTGCTGTGGTGGTGTGGTAATGGTGGTGGTGGTGGTGGTGGTGGTGGCTTGTACACAAACTCTAA
>JAXIVD010008215.1:12500-18108 GCA_036785275.1 Cancer borealis | reverse complement strand
AACTTTAAGATAATTCCTTTTATAGAGTTACCCCTCCCCTCCTATCACCCAACCCCAAGCATCTTCCATCCCCGCCTCCCTTTCCTCCCCCTTCCTCCCCCTCACCACAAGATTAAATAAATAAACAACCTTGATTCTCTCCCCTCCTCCCCTTCCTCCTCCTAACCCCAGGACGTCGTGGGCACACTTCCCCAGTTTTATGTGGCCTCCCCCTGACCTCCTCCTCCCCAGCCCTACCCCTGTTGTCCCCAGTAGTTACGTCTGGGCAGAAAATGTGACCCCCATTACCCCAGCTGTATTTTCTTTCACCTTCAGACGAAAATTAAATAAAAAGAGAGGAAGTATAAGAAAATAATGATAAAATGTAAACTTTATGATCATTGAAAAATAGTTAAACAGGGATTAAAAGAGGCAATGGAGATAAAGAAAACGGAGATGAGACATAGATGATAAAGGGGAGATGATGGATATATGATAGGATAAACGTGCGTCGAGGTAGTGATGGTGAGATGATGGTGATGGTAATGGCGGTGGTTGTGTTGGTGATGTTGGTGGTGATGTTGGTGATAGTGATGATGCATTGTTATACACTTTCCTCTATTCATGAAGGAAAAGGTAAGCTCACCAGGTGCTGCTAAAGTTACCTGACATACTGCACTGATCACCAGCTTCCTCCTCAATATTAACTTCCATTTTCTTCTGCTCTTCCATCTTCATCTTTTTTTTTCCCACTTTCTCATTTTCCTTTCCATTCTCCTCCTTCTCCTCCTTTTCCTCCTCCTCCTCCTCCTCCTCCTCCTCCTCCTCCTCCTCTCCTCCTCCTCCTCCTCCTCCTCCTTCTCTCTCCTCGGCTGCAATTTCTAATACTACGTCTTCACGAAACTAATCCCGTTTTTCCTCGCCATCAATAATCGTATATGTCAGTGTGAGCCTCGTCGCCGCCAGCCACAGCCCACGTCCCCTTCCCTTCACCCTCGTCCCCTTCCCTTCACCCTCGTCTCCTTCCCTTTATCCTCATCACCAGCACTCTCAACCCACGTCCCCTCGTCACTGTCATACACATCCCACACCCCTTTTTTTAAGCCTCGTCTCTGTCATCCACACCCACAGCACACGCCCCCATCCCTTCAACAGCAGATCCTCGTCCGTGCAGCGTGTTCACAGCCGATAAAAGAGTGCATGGCCACCGATATGTAGTAGCTGTCATGATCCCACACGCCTGTCGCCCCCTGCCACGCGTGTCAGGGAGGTAAAACATATCTGTCGTCGAATTGGTGTACCAGTGAAGGGGTTAAGCCGTGCGACGCGCCGAGTCACGTCCCTTTTCACACAGCGGCGGGTCCTTATCTTAAATTCTGGCCGCGTTTCCTTGCTAGCCAGGTGATGCGTGGGGCGTGGGAGGGTGTGGTGGTGGTGGTGGTGGTGGTGGTGGTGGTGGTGGTGGTGGTGGTGGTGGTGGTGGTGGTGGTGGTGGTGGTGGTGTATGCCGTTGTTTGTGTTCGATGACTATTGTGATGTTTTTTTGGGTCTCTCTCTCTCTCTCTCTCTCTCTCTCTCTCTCTCTCTCTCTCTCTCTCTCTCTCTCTCTCTCTCTCTCTCTCTCTCTCTCTCTCTCTCTCTCTCGTCCCTCGTGTAACTATATTTTATGGGCTTTGCTTTTTGAACTCGATTTTTGTTCGTTTTTTTGCGTGTTCTCGTGCAGTGTTAAAAAAGGGATTTATTTTGAACAGCGTACTCACAATACTATATCTTGTAATAAAAGGTAGAATCACAGTGTTATTATTGCCCATTTTAATGAAGTCGTAAGGGTTGAATTCCTCGCTGGTCTTATCGGCGGCGTAGTTTCACCTTCTCAATGACGCTCTCAAGGTATTTTTAGATGTAAATTAATTTTTTTATAACTTCCAAACATTATAGAAAAAATACATCTTTGGTCGATCCCTCAAAGACTCTGAGACCATTAATTGACATGATGCTGAGTGATTCACTGGAGGAAGACGATATAAATAAATCCAGATGGAACATTTCCTCTTTTTTTGATGTGTAATGCTTTTGAAAGTCCCTCATCTCTGATCTCGAAGGAGGAAAAGGAGGAGGAGGATGATGAAGAGGAGGAGGAGGAGGAGGAGAGGAGGAGGAGGAGGAGGAGGAGGAGGAGGAGGAGGAGGAGGAGGAGGAGGAGGATAAAGAGGATGAAGGAGGAGGAGGAAGAGGATGAGGAGGAGGAGGAAGAGGATGAGGAGGAGGAGGAAGGGATGAGGAGGAGGAGGAAGAGGATGAGGAGGAGGAGGAAGAGGATGAGGAGGAGGAGGAAGAGGATGAGAAGGAAGGAGGAGGAGGAGGAGGAGGAGGAGGAGAGGAGGAGGAGGAGGAGGAGGAGGAGGAGAATGACGAGCCGCCTGAGGAAGAAGAGGGAGCAAGGCATCCTTATTCAAGCGTGAGACAAGCAGGAAACAGGAAGAGGAGGAGGAGGATACGAGGAGGAGGAGGAGGAGGAGGAGGATGAGGATGAGGATGAGGATGAGGAGGAGGAGGAGGAGGAGGAGGAGTGGTATTAGTAGCATTATAACAGAAAGCCTCTTGTGGTATAACAGGCTTATGACCCGTATTTATTCTCTAATAATCTGCTGTTTTTTACCGCGAGCAAGAAACTGGTTGAAAGAGAAAAAAAATGTGAAAGCTCTTCCACGTCCACTGCTCCCTCTGGCACTCTAGAAGAAATGAGGAAAGTACCATACTTGTTAAGGAGGAGGAGGAGGAGGAGGAGGAGGAGGAGGAGTAGGAGGTGGTGGTGGTGGTGGTGGTGGCTTAGGAGGCGTAGAAAGAGTGGATGTGTCAAGGAGTGTGTCGGGAGAGTGGTCGTGAGGAAGGTGTTTGGGGAAGAGGCTGGAAGGAGAGAGTAAGACGGTAAGGAAGAAGAAAGACAAGTGGGAAATGAGAGAGAAGTAAGGTAGAAAAAAAAAGAGAGAGAGAGAGAGAGAGAGAGAGAGAGAGAGAGAGAGAGAGAGAGAGAGAGAGAGAGAGAGAGAGAGAGAGAGAGAGAGAGAGAGAGAGAGAGAGAGAGAGAGAGAGAGAGAGAGAGAGAGAGAGAGAATATAGCACCACTGTACGATAACAAAACGTTCTTTTCAACATAAGGAAGCGTATTTGGTCTCGTTCTCACACGCTTCAAATCACCTTTGTTCTTTTGTTCACCCATCGGGGCCGTGTTGTGGCGTGCAAGGGGCAGGTGATGGTGTGTGGTGGTCACAGGTGGGATGCTGAGGTGTTGTCAGCGTGGTGGTGTGCGGGAGAATGTAGGACAACCGAAACAAGGTGAGAGTGGAGGAGGACTGAGATGGATTAGGGAAAATGGAGAAATATGTAAGTGGTCAGAGTAGGGAAAGGGAGGCGAAATTGGGAAACGGGAAGAGGAGGAGGGAGGAGGAGGGGAGGAGGAGGAGGAGGAGGAGGAGGAGGAGGAGGAGGAGGAGGAGGAGGAGGAAGAGGAGGAGGAGGAGGAGGAGGAGGAGGAGGAGGAGGAGGAGGGTAATATATATGTAGGGTCGGAATGAGCGGGGAAGGAGCCGCTCTGAGTCACTGGGTCGCTGGAGCCTTGCGAGGTCACGCCGAAGTGTTTGAGGAGGCAGCGACAGCGTGGCCCAGTCAGTGTGCCTGCAGACGCGGGTGGGATAGGACGTGTGGGGTTTTGCTCGTTGCTGGCCTTGTCCGTCCTATTGGCTCTCGCGCCGCTCCGACCAGCCGCTGTGTAGTGGTGTGGAGTGAAGTGGAGTGGCATGGCAGGATGTGGCCCGCTGCGGGGATAGGTTGAAATTGTTGTAAGTTTATCGTCATTTTTCTCAATAAGGTTTCAAGTTCTCATTTGATTTACAGAAAGTTGCGGTCACTTAAATTTGCGTCTCAGTGATTCCTTAGAAACTTGACAGCAGTACGGGATGAGTAGCGGGGAGGCGGGGAGGGAGGGGGGAAGGTCGGCACTAGATTGTGAGGGATTTCCCCGAGTGGCCTCACACGGCGGCTGCAGAAGTTTCATGCTCTTGTTTTGATTGGAATTGTAGCTTGTCTTTTTTATTTTTTATTCTTTATTCTTTATTCTTTTTGTTGCAATGCGAAGTGAAACATTGTATAGAGGCTTCCTTTGCGCCTTGTCTCTCCTCTTTAGCAGTTTTCTTCCTCTCGCTCTTTCTCTTTTTTTTCTTCTTTGCCTGCCAGAAAGAGGCCAGCAAGACCAGCCGCTCATTACTCTTGTCGCGGCAGGAGTTCGTTACCCGCTGCGGTAGGGCGGGGCCGCCTAGTAATAATTAAGATGAAATACGGAAAGTGTGACAAAAAGCATCACGCACCTTTCAGCTTTTTTTCTGCCACAGTCACTCACCTCGTGTACTCTGTCCCCTTTTGCCGCAGATTGTGTGTGCCAGCCGACGGGAAGATGACCTCTGGGGTGTGATGAGGGCAGACCAGGTCATCATGGTGGGAAGAAACAAGGTCAAGGCCACCATGACCCAGCTGACCCCTCCCTCCCTCCGTGGCTTCTGAAGGGAGCATCGAGGGAGTGACGACAGTGATCCGCAGTGAACGTGAGGAGTTAGTAGTGACCTGTGGAGGTTATAGTGAAGCGCTGCGGCCGGAGGCTCTTGGTGGCAGTGGCAGTGTTACATGTTATAAAAATATTGGCTTGGAGGAAAATAAATCTGGAAATAAGAGAACAGAAAATTGATTGTTTGATTGTGAATTAAAACCTCGTGAAGTGAACTGAGTGCGAGACCAGGAGGCGAGTGCTGTCCGGCTTCCCGCTGGTGTTGTCTCGTGGAGGCCGTGGGGGAGGAGGTCAAGGCTTCTTCCTGCCTCTGAGGCGCCGCCGCCATGGAGACGCAGCGAAGGATGTTGCTACTCCTCGTTCTTCTTTTAGGTGAGTGTTGTCATGTGTGTTCTCTCTGCAGGTACTCCTAAGGTGAGCGAGGGGACGAGGGAAGGGAACTTGTCTAAGGTTTTTCTCTCACTCTGGGTGTTAGTCACTCTCAAGGTCATGGTTAATCTTTCTTCCTCCCCTGTGGACGTATGTCATAAGTAATTGTTCGGAGAAAAACATGTTTCCTCGATGTGCACTATCCTCTAATGCTCTCCACGTTATTTATATCTTTGCATTAACACATTATTCATTCCTCGTTGATCCTTTACTCCTTATTGGTGTCTGGGTGGTGCTGGTAATACCCTGTTCCTATGTAGTACTTGAACACATCCATTCCCAGCCTCTGCACGTATCTGTTTTTTTCCAGGTAGAAGGGAATGAGTAATGTGTATCAAGTTAATCTGAGTAGCTTGCACTTCCTTATAAGTTTTGCAGACTGCTGAGTGTGGCTGCAGTGCGCTTCTCGTAACTTGTACAGGGAAAACTGGAACAGATTACCCGTGTGTAAAGTCTCGCCAGACCACAAGCTGCTTAAAGAGTGAAAATTGTGTTTCTTGGCGTCGCTTGTTGTAAATAAATGAACATAGCGATTATAATGTCGTCCCATGACAATAAACTAGCGAGGGGAGAACTTTTTTTTTTTTATAATAATGATGAAACTCTATATCCCAGGAAGAACAGGAAAATGTTTATAAATTG
>JAXIVD010008214.1:7500-18113 GCA_036785275.1 Cancer borealis | reverse complement strand
CTTATTCTCCTTTCCTCAACCACTTAAGCGTCCATCTACCCTTCCATCCTCACCACCTCCTCCTTCTCCTCCTCCTTCTACTCCCTCCCTGCTTTCCCTTGCCCTGCAGATGGTTAGAACTCCCCACACATCCTTAGGCAATAACACGTCAGGATGTTTATCAAGCAATTTATCTCTATAATAAAACTCTTGGCATGTTTGAGAGGCAAGGCTGCCGGTGATGTATGGGCGAGGCGTTAAGTTAAGTTAACCTCTACATCCCTCCCTTACCGTCACCCTTCCGCCCCCTGCCACGCTGACTCCGCTCATTATAAACATATATAAAAAAAAATGTAACTCAAAGGTGTCAATGAAAAATGGTTGTGATCCCGCCAGCTTCCACACTACATAACTCATCTGCGGAACCTTTCTTGACGTGCATTTATCAGGGATCCCGACACGCAGGGGGCTCGAGGGTTCCTAGCCCCTGAGAGGAAGGCGAATACCGGCTCTTTCCTTCTTCCCTCTCTCTCTCTTTCTCTCTCTCTCTCCCTCTCTCTAACCTCTCTCCTCTTCTCTCTTCTTTTCTTCCCTTCTTCCGCTTTTTCTTTCTATGGGTGATTCCTCTCTCCCCTCCTGTTCTTTCTTTCTTTCTTTCTTACAGTTTCTTTTCTTAATTTATCTGCTTCAGGTATTAATTTTTTTTTTTCTCTCTCTTTCTTTCTTCCTTCCTACGTTCGTTCCCTCCTTCCCTCTCTCCCTCCTTCCCTCCCTTAATGTTTTTATGACACCTTGTCTCTCCTTCAATCATCTTTCAATTCCTTCTTCTTGCATCCGTTCTTCCCTCCCTTCATATATATAAGGATGTCCCTCCCTCCTTCCTTCTCTCTCACTTTAATCTACGGGCGTGTTTTCTCTCTCTCTCTCTCTCACTCTCTCTCTATCTCTCTCTCTCTCTCTCTCTCTCTCTCTATTTATTTTTTTATTATTTCATCTTTTCTCTCTTACCCTCCCTCTCTTTTCTACCTTCTCTCAATTCCTTTCACCCTCAGTTCAATGCGTCTTCCCTCACTTTCTACCAGCGCCCTTCCCTCCCTTCATCCCTCCCTTCCTCCTTTCCTCCCTTCACTAGTTCTGTACACCTACGGATCGAGCTCAGCGTTGGAGGGTAAGGGAGGGGGGGGTAAAGGCGGGGGGGGGGGGGGAGCGTAGGAGGGGGTGAGGGTAAATGTAATAATGGGGACGGAAGGCTCAAGGAGGATCGAGACCATTATTCCTTTGAGTCCTTATGATGAGCTGAGGTTCTTGTTGTTGGAAACTCATCTAACTTTTGCAGTACGAATGGACGCGATAACAACGTTGATAAGGTATCTATAATAAGGGTAATAATAATAATATGAAGAAGAGGCCATGTTGGTAAGGAGGAGGGAGGAAGAAGAGCAGTGCTTTTCTCTTCTTCTTCCTCCTCTCTCCTCTCTCCTCCTCTAGTCTATGGAGCGTCGGTATAAACAAGAGGGAAAAAGGATAGAAACAGGGCCGTAAACTTGTAGACAAAAGAGGTAATGATGTGAATCCTCGCCCGTCCGTCCCCTTACATTCACAATGGACGAGAAACACAAGCATTACAATCGAGCTACATGTACTGACTTACTTACTTACGATCCTCCCTCGGCATTTTCTCTCGACCCCGACGTAAACCAGAGAGCAAATATAAGATGGTCAGCGGTGCAGTGCTCATTATTATACCATTATTTCATCCCCAAGCCTCCTATGCGAGTGATGGAGAGCGTGCGTCCCCAAGGGCAGGACAGACATGAGAATGAGTCTTGGGTATGAAGGAGTAAGACTGGTTTTCCCTCGCTTTGAATTCAGTGGTTTTCCAAAGGCTGTAGTGAGTGCGTTTAATGGGTATTCACAGCTGGACTTGGCGTATTGAGAGAGAGAGAGAGAGAGAGAGAGAGAGAGAGAGAGAGAGAGAGAGAGAGAGAGAGAGAGAGAGAGAGAGAGAGAGAGAGAGAGAGGGAATGGGTGTACATACGTAGGTAACGATCCCCTTATTCCCAGGGTGATCCAAGATGCTGGACACTCTGCCACATTCCCACACTGAGGCTGGAGGAATAAAGGTTCTTTCTAGTTAAAAGAATCTGGTCTTCCAACACTGATCTCTCTCTCTCTCTCTCTCTCTCTCTCTCTCTCTCTCTCTCTCTCTCTCTCTCTCTCTCTCTCTCTCTCTCTCTCTCTCTCTCTCTCTCTCTCTCTCTCTCTCTCTCTATGTATTTTAAACACACACACACACACACACACACACACACACACACACACACACACACACACACACACACACACACACACACACACACACACACACACACACACACACAGGTAACTAATGGTCAGTCTCGAGGTGCAGGAATGTGAAGGAAAAAGACATAGGGTTTCACGGTGAGGGGAACGGAAGAAGAGAGGAGGACGAGGAGGAGGAGGGAGGAGGAGGGAGGAGGGAGGGAGGGGGAGGAGGAAGGAGGGGGAGGGGGAGGGGAGATGACCTGTACCCCTCCTCTCATTCCCTTCCCTTCCCCTCTCCGCCCTGCCCCTCCCTTGCCCCTTCCTTCCTGACACCTACGGACACGACAGACACAACACAGACGCCTCTGAGTATGAGTGGAATGCTGTTGGTTGCCTTCCTCTGCCTCGCTTTTTCCGTCACTTCACCTCCTTCCTGCCATAGCCTTGTAATTTTGTGTGTGTGTGTGTGTGTGTGTGTGTGTGTGTGTGTGTGTGTGTGTGTGTGTGTGTGTGTGTGTGTGTGTGTGTGTGTGTGTGTGTGTGTGTGTGTGTGTGTGTGTGTGTGTGTGTGTGTGTGTGTGTGTGTGTGTGTGTGTGTGTGTGTGTGTGTGTGTGTGTGTGTGTGTGTGTGTGTGTTTAGCTCATAAATTTTCTCTCTCTCGCTCTCTCTCTCTCTCTCTCTCTCTCTCTCTCTCTCTCTCTCTCTCTCTCTCTCTCTCTCTCTCTCTCTCTCTCTCTCTCTCTCTCTCTCTCTCTCTCTCTCTCTCTCTCTCTCTCTCTCTCTCTCTCTCTCTCTCTCTCTCTTTATTTTATTACATTTCCACGTTGTTTTATATTTGTTTGTGTATTATGATTTCCATGTCTATACTGACGGAGGCGATGAAGGAGGACACGTTAGCGATGGAGGGACTGGTAGCCAAGCATAAAACAGGCGCTGGAAGGGACGTGGAGGCGGCCTGGCATCGCTGTTCACTCCACCTGTCTGTTAGTCGTCAGCGTATGGCGCCAAGGCTGTGTGTATATGGGCTGTGTGTGTGTGTGTGTGTGTGTATGTGTGTGTGTGTGTGTGTGTGTGTGTGTGTGTGTGTGTGTGTGTGTGTGTGTATGTGTATGTGTGTGTGTGGTGTGTGTGTGTGTGTGTGTGTGTGTGTGTGTGTGTGTGTGTTCGTGCCTCATGTCGGGAACTATACCTGTGGTCTTAAAAAATCACACACACACACACACACATACATAAATACATTCATTCATATATGCGCACATCATTAAAGAAAAAAAAAAAGAACAGCAGGTTGTTAAATTTTCAATAGTGGTATCAACCTCCACAATTAGAATAAATATTAATGAGTTTTCTCTCTTTCTTTCTTATGTCTTTTTCCATAATTGATCCGTGAGGCGCAGTGTGGGCGGCAGCGGCGGTAGAAGTGATGTATAACGTTTATAAACTCATGCTCTCTCGATGCCAGAAGTTAATAATGGACTTGATTCCAGTCTGTAACTTCCTCATGTCCTGGAATAACTGAGAAGACAAAGGAAGAGGTTTATATTTCCCCTAATAATTATTTCTTCGCTTCCTGAGAAATACATTGATTGATACATATTTAATGAAGGGTGAAGACTATTTGGTGTGTCTGTGTTTGTGTGTGGAAGATGCCATTATTTGTGTGTTTAAAGAAGTGTGTGTGTGTGTGTATGTGTGTGTGTGTGTGTGTGTGTGTGTGTGTGTGTGTGTGTGTGTGTGTGTGTGTGTGTGTGTGTGTGTGTGTGTGTGTGTGTGTGTGTGTGTGTGTGTGTGTGTGTATGTGTGTGTGTGCGTGCTAGTGTCTGGGTAGGAGTGAGTATAGCGACGAGTGAATAGATGAGATATAGGTAGACTGCGCTGTAATAGGTGGAGAAGATATACAAAACTAATGGAAATTTGTATTTTAATCAAGTCAGGTAGGAGATAAAAAGACCAGGTATGACATTTATCGTTAAGTGTGCACATGGGAGTGTTAATTATGTGGTGGGTGTGAATGGGGGCGAGTAGGAAGGTGTGTGGAGTGTGACTGGTAGAGGAAGACTGTACGAGTGGAGCTGGAGTGGAGTGGAGTGGAGTAGTATGGGTGTGGCAAGGAGTGGAGGGTGTGCAGTGTGGCGAGGAGGATGTGGAAAGACCGGTGAGATGAGTGTGTCCTTCGCTAAGCAGGTGTGTGTGTGTGTGTGTGTGTGTGTGTGTGTGTGTGTGTGTGTGTGTGTGTGTGTGTGTGTGTGTGTGTGTGTGTGTGTGTGTGTGTGTGTGTGTCTTTCGTAACAGTTCCCACAATTGTCAACGGTACAACTTTGAGCTTCATGGCGGTAACTAATTTAAATAATGACACTTTTCAATGTCATTTTATTTTTTTTCACTAGTGACTCTATTCTATTAGTAAATTTTCGAACTATCCTTACACACGTCATACTCACCATAACGTAACAGTACGAAGGCCTATCCATACCTAGAACGAACACATAACCTCGACAAACTCCGTCCATTATGAAGGATAGAAAGAAAGGCAAAAGTTTCTGTCGTTACTTTCCGGTCGCAAAAGTTAACAAGGTAGTTCTGCGCCTCATCTCAAAAGAAAGAAAAGTACATCATCAATGTATGTATTCTACCTGTCTTAACTTCAGGACTAGAATTTTAGAGTATTAGGGAAGTTATAGGAAGTAAACACATGACTATTCAAACAAGAATTAAATATAGATGGTTTATGTAAGAGAGAAATCACTAACAAGAAAAGAAAATGTTAAGGGGAAGAGAAAAAAACTAAAGCTGAGGATGTTCTGGACGTGGGCAGGACGAGTTACGCTGAGAATCAACATTACATGGACAGTTAGCTTAGCAGAATAGCAACTCAGGAATGCAAGACGAAGCCAAGACAAACTGTACCAGATATAGAGATTAGTCCAGAAAATGCAGATAGAGGGATGAAGGGAAACTAGATTAGAACTGTAGACGATGGGAGTAAATTGAGAAATCCCCTTTTTTCTCTCTTTTATTTGAGCTTGTGGCTAGTAATATTTGATAATAGTGATGTAAGTATTTTTTTCTTCTCTCTAATGTTCTTAGGTGTTAGAAAATCTTGGTGACATTACTTTCCTTTTTTTTTTCTTAGATGGAGAAATTTGTGGTGTGAGAAGGGGAGAGAGAGAAGGAGAACAGGTGGGAAAGAAAGGCAGTGAGGAAATGCTCTGACGCTATGATTTCGTGGGAATTCCATGCACTTATACACACGGATTAAGTAAGAGAGAGAGAGAGAGAGAGAGAGAGAGAGAGAGAGAGAGAGAGAGAGAGAGAGAGAGAGAGAGAGAGAGAGAGAGAGAGAGAGAAAAAAAAAAGAAGAAGAGAGAAAGTAAGAGAGAAAGAGAGAGTAGAAAATTTATCCATGATTATATGAAAAAATTAGGGGTACAAGCAAATAATAGAATAAGTAAGAGGAATTACTTTATCTCTCTTTATCTCTCCACACACGCACACACGCACACACACACACACACACACACACACACACACACACACAAACACACACACACACACACACACACACACACACACACACACACACACACTGCAACAATCACGCGGCTTGACGGCTTCATTTCCGAAACTTGAGCGAGACTGGAGTGAAGCTTCAGTCCAGCGAGCCTCATCTGTCAGTCAGCTAATAGGTCTGTCCCTCTTCGCCGGGATAAACAATGAAGCTGGCCACCCCTTGCAAGACCCCGAGCCTCCTGCCTCCTGCCTCCTGCTGGCTTACGTGTCCTTGTATCCTCCTCGTCCTCCTCCGCCTCTCCGTTTTCTTCCTCTGCGTCTCTTTGTAGTATGAGCTGGAATCAGTGTCTCGTTCCGATTTCGTTTTTCGATTCTCAGGATTTTTGGTTTAAGTGTTTTTTTCTGCGTTTGGTAATATTAGTATTTTCATAGTCGTATATACTTATAGTTTAGTTAAAATTTTCTACCTAGGTTAGTATTTTAATATACAACTTGAAAAATAAAGTGTTTAGGCTACTCTGTCGTGTTCGTAAAATGTGTGCCGTTCGTGATGAATGTATAATATATCCATTTGATTATTTCATCATGGCTTTTTACTTTTTGTGTAAAATACGCATAACTTTTACCTTGTGTACATTGTAATGGAACATCCATCTGTGTATCAAGAAGCAGCGTTGGTCGCAGATCTGTATTGTTCTGTGATAGTACTGAAAGGAAGGTGAGGGCAACGCTTTCCCTCCATCTCCTTGACGGCTGACGCGGACAAAGGTTATTTTTGTCGGGGAAATGTAGGATTCGAGAGAAAAAAATTGCAACAGAGACATGACTCGTGTGTAACAAGCGAGCGCCGAGGAATGACACTTGCCGGGACTGTGACACTGGGCGGGACACGTCGCGCTTGAGCAATACTAGATGGGTGGCCGAGACGCTGCGTTCCGGGGACTCGTCAGGCTTTTGCAACGACCTGCGTGATGCCTTCCTTCCTCCCTCCCATGACTCAGACCCTTGGAAAGCTCGGCTATTGGGACAACGCACGTTCATTTTACATTATATAAGTTCAGTATTTTTTCAGACTGGCACATTTTTCATTGTACGTCCTGTCTCCGGCCGCCTGCTTGTGTGTAAAGGAAAAACGACAACGGTGCAGAAAATAATACCGACGCGTCTCAGCTTCTGGGGGAAGCGTCTCCTGTTGTCTGGCGGCGTATAAAAATAAGAGTCCGATCCAACTCTACTGGGCTCTGGATTTTCCTTAAACTCGTTTTATGCTTTGTCGGTTCACATAAGGAACTGTTGACAGCTGTGAGTGGTCTATGAATCTTAAAGTTTGTGGTAGGGCAGCGGTGTGTGGGCTGGGGTGGGGAGGCAAGCTTTGTGGGGAGGGAAGCTTTGTGGGGAGGAAGAAGGTTGACGCAAAAAGGGAGAGGGCGGAGATGTGACGCTGCCGTGAGACAGGAAGAGAACCAGTGGATGATGGAAGCTGTGGACCCTCAAGGAGGGAAGGAGGTGGTAATGAGATTCCAAACAACAGTCAAGAGTGATGTGTTACGGTGCATTATAAATACTGTGACGAGCATTCCGCCCTTTAGAAAAAAAAAAATTCCAATAACTAGTGGTGGACGATGATTCAAGGGGTTCCCTCCTGATCACCTCGAGCACGGCTAAGCACACACTCTAATAAAACGGAATTGTTCCTACCGTCTTGAGGAACCACCGAGGAGCAACACTCGGTGCTCGACCCGCCTGTGAAAGCACATCCATAATGGAAACCCTGCCAAGAGTCGGCTTTTGAGTGGCACAGAATCTGCATCTCCAGTTTCGTCTTGGGTCTCGAGGGCACAAGACGATTAGGCGTCCTCTCCTTGCCCTCCCAAGGGCCCGCCGGCTAACAGGAAAGAATCATCGTTTTTGTCAGACTTATTTTATATTCTCGTGAATAGCTCGATGTTTATAAATAACTTCAAACACGTGTCGCCGCAGCAGTAGTAGCTTAATAAGACATCAGCCTGGAGGACAACATTGTAAAACTGTGAACACCACTAAAATCTCATTCTAAGAAAAATGTCGAGGTAAAGACGTGACGTGGAAGACGAGCGGGAAGGTAAAAACATTTGCAGCAACATTGCCGCTCCTCCACGCCAGGTAGGAGCCGAGGAGGCGTTGTAATGGCAGACGAGGGTTGGCGTAAGCATGGAACGCAACAAAGACCACCATGTCAATAGAGGCAAGGAGCAGGAGGCTAAGGAGGGGTCGGTGGGCGGGCCTGGGTCGGGGGTAGTGAGGTGGTGCCCGGGTGGTATTGTTGTCACGCCTCCAAGGCAACGTGGAGGTGAAAGGGAACTTCACAGAGATATTTTTAGACTCATTTGTTACTGCGTCCAATTTTGGCTCATAAAACATTGTCTTTTTTCTTCTTCTCTCTCTCTAAGTTAGCGTTGCAGTCTAGTTTTGATAATCATAAGAGGCTTCAGGTTTCTTCACAGTCATCAATTTTTCCTTCCAGTTATCGTATAAAAATTAGTAAGATAGGAAAATTTAATTAAAAATCCATTTTACCACCACAAATTTAATAACTTTTGGTGAGACATTAATCATATAAGTCGAAGAGCACCGTAAAAGTTTATAATGACCAAGTGACTTTTTACATTTCTCTTCTATATGTCTCTCTCGTTGGTGTGGAGCATTTTGTTATCGATCAAGTCTTTTCATGATGATTTTTCCTCTTTCCTATGATTTATTTAATTCGTTCCCTATTTTATTTCATTGTTCATTCTCCCTTAATACGTTTATCAATTTTCTCTATTTTTACATAATGAAAATCCCTCTTTATTTTTGGCGTATCACGATGTTATAAGTTACCTTCTCGATGAGTCAACATTTGTTCTTGTGCTTCCGGCGTGCAGATGTCGATGCGGTTTTTGTGCATTCTTGTGCCTGTTTGAGCCTCACTGCCGCCGCCCTGCCAACCATGACGTCAGAAAAGATTTTATGTCCTCCCTTATCCTTATCTGGCACACAGTGTCGCGACGAACCCAGCCTTGGGAAAATATTTTGGGGATTAATGCAAAATCTTTTAAGCCTTTTTGAAAGAGGGAATTCCTTTGACGGATACAGACATTCCTGAAATATTAATCTTTTGTGCACGACGACACTACAAGATTAAACCCTCTTGGAAGCCTCGTGACACGTAAAACCTCCATCTCCCTCCTTCGTCCCTCCCTGTCTGCCTCCATCTCTCTCTCTCCCTCTCTCTCCCTTCCTTTCTCCCACCTCACCTTCCCTACTGTGCCAACATCACGTCGGCGGCACCCTAAGGCCCTCCTCCCCGGGTGTCAGGGCGGGAATGGTCGGTATGCTGCGAGTTAGTCAGGCACTTGCCCCGCCACCTCAGCCCTTGATTAATCAAGACCTTGTTGGCGGAGAGTTACTGTTGAATATCTGCTGCACCAGAAGACTCAAAACTGCTCCTTAAACACAAGAATGACTTGTGTGAGCGTGATTGACATGTCTTCCACAACTCCCTTCATCGTCACAAGCGATACTGCGCGTAGGAGTTTATGGTTTTATTACAAGTCCATCTGGCGAGGAAATTGCGATCTTGACAACGAATCCCGAGCGTGATGCGTCTCCCGATCTGCCTCCTGTCCGCAGCCCACGCCTCGGCCGAGGGAGAGGCGTCCTTAATTTGTCTTTCCCGGAGTTCGAATTGACAATACTGGACCAAACTTTTATGGATAACGGAAAATATGACGAAAAATGTATTGCAGGGCTAGAGCGAGGACATGATTGGTGTGAGAGGATGGTTGTTTTATAAATTTGCTTGACAGGAAGACATCTGAGGGTTGGTGTTTTCTGCCACGGAATTATCAACGTTGTAACCTGTTGTACAACGTGCTTCTCTTTTACAGTATGTCATTAACCATGATATGTGTTAACTCCCTTGTCCATTTTAATAAACCATTTATCATTATTATTATTATAATTATAACCATTATCATTATTACACACTATAACTTAAGTGTGCATCTTTTTGTCCTTTAGGTGTGTGTGTAGCGTGTATTGTTGATGTGTTGCCACAAGTGTTGCCGCCGTTTGTGCAACTTGAATCCCTCCCGCTAAGGCCACCTGATTAATTAACTTCTGAACACTGAAATGCTTCCGCCATGTTTACCACCAGAGTTGATTAATGAACAAGATCTGTTCTGAAGCCACACAGTATTAACCTTGACCTGCATCTGCTCCGGGAAAGGAATATCAGCTGATGCCTTTCAAAGTAACAGTTGTATTGTGTAATGTTAAAGTCGCAACAATAAGTTATCATACTGACCTTCCTTGCAAAGTTATGGATAAACACACCCAGACGAGGCTCAGTTTACACATGAAGGGTTGAAATAGATAAATCCAAAGTGTATTAGTGAACGAGTGAGAGAGCAAACAGAGGGAAGAGGAGCAAGAGGAGGAGGAGGACGAGAAGGAGGAGGAGGAGGAAGAGGAGGAGGAGGAGGAGGAGGAGGAGGAGGAGGAGGAGGAGGAGGAGGAGGAGGAGAGAAGGTGATGAAGTGGGGAGCGTACGAGTGTCAGAAATGTGTCGAGGCTAGGGGTCGGTGGCGTTGGCCTGCCAGTGTGGCGGCACCGAGACCTTAATCAGTGTTAATTCTGGGAGCTTCGAGTGTTGCAGAGTGACAGTGTGGCACGCCAGGTATGTCGAGCCTCTCCTCCCCCTCCCTCCTTCCCTCCCTCCCACCATCCCTACCTCCCACCATCCCTCCCTCTCCCCCTCCATCCCTCCCTCCCTCCCTTCCTCCCTCCCTCCCTCCCTCCCTCCATCCCTTGCGCC